>JBAMJV010011896.1:0-22868 GCA_037951105.1 Echinarachnius parma | reverse complement strand
CCGTAATGAATCATTAATTTGAGGTAAGTTATCCTTCTTTTTTAGCAAAGAAGTTAGCGACCACAAATAATATAGCCTACTTACCTATCCAGGCGCCGTGCGGAGCACGGCGCCTGGCATACTCGCATGACAAATTCATGAGTAGCACTGATTATTATGATACAAAATCCCCAAAATGAACAAATCATAATTCATATGGGTTTGCACTTACCTAATTTTAAATTCTTTGACTTCAAGTAGACAGTTTTCCACCTCCAAAATACATGATTCAATTGATAGATACCCAAATTTCGCAAAATAACCCAGAAATTGGACGGAAAGACGATCGCGGGGATCCGCGACCAAGACACTATAGCAGCGCGATTTGTCGCTTAAAAAAGCCTAATCTTGCGGGAAAAACACAGCGAACAGGCAATGTAGGCGAGAAGCCCGCACGCATTACTACGCGCATGCGAGCAAGCGCGCGGGAGCAATACGAACACGTTGTTGTGTACACTGGAGCGCGCAGCACTGAATTGAATTATGGGATCGCCGATTAGCTTCTGGGGTCAATCATTGCAGCGCAATCAGTTGGAATATCAAAACGGATATACTTCTAAAATCATCAATTTGTGGTAAGTTATCCTTTTTAGCAAATTTATATTCAATGTGACAAAAGTTTATTAACTAAAGGGACTTCAAAGAAAAACAAATTCAAATAATTTTGTTAGTAATGGCGATTTTTGACCTCGTCGGAAGATTTCACAGCGCCGTGCTTATGCACGGCGCTGATCACAGTTAATAGCCTACTAAAGTGCAAGATTGCCTAATAATCGTGTAAAGCGCTATGATCCCCACGGGAATAGCGCTATATAAATAACCGTTATTATTATTGTATGGAAAAAGCTTGATGTTGAAGTGCGACAAGGTCAAAAGTTGCCTTTACTAACAAACTTTATTAGATTTTTTTAGCTCTAAAGTAACAACACTTATTAAATTATTGCAGGTCGAATATAATTTGCTAAAAAGAAGGATAACTTACCCAAAATTGATGATTTCTGGAATCCATGTACACGTTATAATTCGAAACTGATCGCTGATCGTTGACCCGGAAGAGGATCGCTCAGAAAATTCACTTCCGCATAAGTGTACACATCGTTATAACTTTATAATTTTTGCGAAAAACAAAGCAATCCGAACGGAAGAGGATTGCCGGTCAGGTCACTCCTAGAGTTCAATTCAGTGCTGCGCGCACACCAGTTTGATGTTCGTGTTTGTATCGCTCGCTCGCATGCGCAGAGCAATGTCTGTGAGCTCCTCGCAAGCGTCGCCTGTTCGCTGTGTATTTCCCGCAAAATTTGGTTATTTTTGCAACAAATCGCGCTGCTATAGTGTCGTGGTCACGGATCGCGCTCGCGCGATCGTCTTTTCCGGTCCATCCAAATTCAGGATTATTTTGCTAAATTTGGTTATTTATTAATCAAATCATGTATTTGGGAGGTGGAAAACTATCATTTAGCAGTTCCAAAATTTGAAATTAGGTAAGTTCAAATCCATATATTATCATTTGTTCATTTTGGGGGATTTTGTATCGTCCTACCACTACCAGTGAGATACAAGGATTTTGAATGTGAGTATGTCAGGCGGGTGCTGCGAACGGTGCCTGGTTAGGTTACATGGTGCTATACAATCAATAATGCATTACATTCCGGCTGTTTTTTGCTGTTATGTAACCCACATTTGTTACACAGATATTTATATTTGTCCATTTCCAAAATAAATCTAATGTATACATGTACGTATGTCAAACTATCGGACCAACACATACTGGGTGAGAAATAAAACTAAAACAAGATTGTTTGGTGTGGTTGTGTTATTGTGTAACATAATTCACACTCAATTTGATGTACTTGATCAATATTTTGTCAAAAGTGCAGTTTGTACAATTTGGTCCCCCAAATCACATGGTACTAATTAAGAAGCTGTGCACAAATCAGTGAGTGAATGTGCGCGTGTGCGCGTGCGCGTGTGTGTGTGTTCTTGTAAGGGCCTTTAATCGGGGATACACACAAGTATTCTACACTGTCAATCGGGGACTAAGGCTGTCGATTTCGGGTATATTTACTACCCGGGACTCGCGATAATTTTTCGGGCGAGTCCCGGGTACCCGAAATTTATCAATTTGTTGATTTCGCTATAGGCATGTCACGCCGCTGGGAAACATGTTCATTCAAGTGACAAAAATGCAGCGCATTTATGACAATAAATCATCTTATAAAATACAGCAAATTCGTAAATCGATTTTTTGCTTTTTTTTTCGGGATATCGAGTATCGATTTTTGCGCCCGGGACTCGACATTTTTCGGCGGGACCCGGGTACCCGGACTCGTCAACAGCCTTATCGGGGACACACACAAAAACGGGCATATCCCTGTTTCCCGAACAGCCCCGTATAGAGTGGTGAAGTGTGATGTCATAACAAATCTATTTTTAGAATTTAAAATTAAACTTTAAGTATTGGCTGAGATATGCCCATCCGAATGAATTTTACTTCAATAGGCAATCAGTGTTGTAGTGCCCTGGTTCATAACTTTATGAACCAGAGTAATAACACTGATTGCCTATAGTATTGACAACAAATGTATTCGAATGGCATATCTCAGCCAATACTTAACATATTCCATTGATTTTCGGTATTCGGACTATATGTTCTTTCCGAAAATGAAGTTCAAATTTGAAAATTCTACAAATAAAGTTTTGTGAGGTGATAGCTTCTGTACTCTATAGTGCTTCAGGAATCGTCTTATGGCTGTACTGTATGTTAATTTGATTTTTGCAAGATATCCCTTATTAGCCCATTTACCCATTTTTTTCACCATCTAGGGTGTTTGAAGAATTTGTGTATACATGTCTGAGTTAGAGTGTGAATGTGTAATGGACAATGGGCATGTCAACCTGTTTGCGTATCATCAAACCGGGATATACAAAATAAATGGCATATCCCGATTGAAGGTTATTTACCATTGCCCGACCGTGTCCCCGTTTGAAGGCCCTTACAAGAATGTGTGTGAGTGTGTGTGTGTGATGTTGGCCTGTATATTAAAACACAGTTTTGCAAAGGCCTAACCCAAATATTATGCATTGCATGCTAGTTATGACTCATGAATCTATTTGTTATAGATTTGAATTGATTTGAAAAGATCAGGTGAAAAATATGGCTGGGTGGACAATAACTAAAGTGTGATACTCAATAGTAAGGCCAGGCTGTTTAGGTCTGTCTGCAGTTCAGTGGAGCCATTACATTATCCTCCCCCCCCCCCCCCCCTATTGAGATTTTGGCAGCGAAACGCCTGATTGCCACAAAAATGTGCTTCCACATCATGTTAAAGGGTACCACCACCCAAAAATAATATTCTTATAAACGAAAGGTAACATCTTTAGTATTCAAAGATAAAAATATGTTTCCAGAAAAAGAAAAAAAATTGGAAAACGCATCACCTTTCTAAAACATGCGTTCCTTACTTCCATGGGTCTGCATGTACGAGACTACTTTGTCCAGAGCGAACGAATCGCCCGGGATTCTATTGTCTCCAAACGTATGCGTGAATAGCATTTGCACACTCGAGAAAATAGTAGTGGTTCCGTAAGTGGTTGAAATTAATTGCTTTGTTTATAAATTACACAACCCTTTGCAAAATGTTGGGTATCTATTTGATATCACAAAACAGTACCAAAACATATAATTATGTGTTGTTCTTTGCCTGGTGGTCCCCGTTAAGTCCATGGATATATACTACAGAATAGTAATTTTACGCAAATTACGTCCAAAACTTGACAGTTGTGATGTTTAGCTCAGGTATTATTAGTGTTATTAACTTGTAGGATTATCATTTATGTTATTATTCATATCAGATTTTTTTTTTCACTACATTATTAAGGTCAGATGGAATCAAATATAACAAAAAGATCCTGCTTAAATAATTTCTTATTGTTTTGATACTTCATTTGACATGCAAATTGGGTTTTTATAGAGCCGCAAGTCTTGAAAGAAAACAAGTACTGAAGCTGCGGGGCCAGATTTTCATGTGTTACATACAAGAGCATAACGCGTACATGTACAGTATAAGTCAAAATAAACTATCCACTTTACTGCAGTAATCTGCAGTAATCCCTATTATGTGAACAAATCAATAGGAAAGTCACAAACGTTAGGGGGATAGTTTATTTTGATGTACATGCCCACCATATTTTTTGTGCTGCCCAGATGCCCTCCCCCCCCCCCCCCCCCCCCACAAAGATATCATGCAACCTTGGAAAAAGTAAATCTTAAACAAATTATGCTCTTCAGGTGACCATGAAACCTACATGCCCCCTAATAAAATGCAAGGCCCTCCTGGTGCCCCCCCCCCCTCCTCCTGGAAAAATCCTAGTCGACCCACAGGTTGCATGCATGCAGAGTAACCCCCAGGCGTTTTGGGGTTTTAAATAAAGTATGTTTTAATCAGTAAAAAATATTGCTATCACAGCTGCCAGAAGTACTACATACATACCATGTACAGTGCAGTGTTGCTGACAATGGCAGTTTTGTACACTTCATTCACATATAAGCAAACTAAATTATGTCATTAGTCTGAGCTCTAAACATCTTTGTGTAGACCTACAAACATACATATATTTGTTGGTTGAGAAAGAGAACATCGCTATTCAAAGTCACTTTGTGTACTTCAGAGATAATCATGTTTAATATTTGAAAGATATAGAAACCAATGAGGGGCCTCTCTAGCTCCATTATATTTGCGGAATGTTCCCCAATTAGTCATAATCATTATTTGAAAACTGTGCGTCATGTAAAGGAGGCTCCGATCTACATGATGGTATGTGTAACTCAATAACCAAAATGGACTTGACACCCTTCTCACTTTCACCCGACGATATGCATGCATATGGTGTCCTAGATACGTGCGAGTTAATGCACATTATGTGTGGACTATTTGTCTGTGTGCATACGCGTCATGTACATCATCAGTTGTCATGAGACGGCAAATTTATGCATAAATTGATTTGATGACGACTATGTACAAAAATATTGGGAGAGGGAAAAATGCCAAATTACAGAGAGAATTACCATTCATTCTGAATGAATCATGAACATTTATTGTAAACTACATAGTCCTAGAATGTACATGTCTGAACACTGATTTGTTCAGTGTGGGATAACTGTTTCCAGTGTAAATCTTTTCAATTCATTTAATTTAGTTAGTTTCATTTTTCTTATTGATTTACAACAAATGATAACATTTACAAATTTGCGTAAACATGCATCCAGGTGTGCATTAATGACTTGTGAGTTTGTGCACATTTACGAACTATTTGTCTGTGTGCATACACGTCATTTACACCTTCAATATTGATTTGATGATGACAATGTAAATATCACACATGGGAGAGGGAAAGATGCTAAATTGCAGAGAGATCGAGTTATCATGACCATTCATGTATGTAGACTGTAATCATCTAAGGGTAATGAAACCCAAGCAAATTAACTGTTGCTTTCATAGACTTGAACAGATTAGGAGGAGTAATCTCTGAAAGTTATAGAGCATAATCGGGCCATAAACAAGAAAGCTCTTTGAAGATGTCCATTTATTCCTTTGAGGAACTCAAATTGGCAACGCACTCATGATAAGTGTGTGGACTACTCCCCATATGTTTTGTACACAAATTTCCCCATTTTTACAATTTTCTTAATATTCACTCTTTTCCATTCCCTAAATTCACGATATGTTCTGTATAAATGTATTCTACAAAACATATCTCAAACGAAGGGTAAACATATATTTTGAGAAAATTGAACAAAATTGAAATTTTGTGTACAAAACATAGGGGGAGTAGTCCACACACTTATCAGAGTGCATTGCCAATTTGAGTTCCCTATAGGAATAAATGGACATCTTCAAAGACCCATAGTTTTCTTGTTTCATGCTCGATTATGCTCTATAACTTTCAGAGATTATTCCTCCTAATCTCTTCAAGTCTATTAAAGTATCATATTGCCTGGGTTTCATTGCCCTTTAATGGTTCAGTGTGGGATTACTGTCTCTAACTAGTGTAAATCTTTTCATCTTATCAGAAATTTATAAATGTTTGATTCCAACAAATAATATAATTTACAATGCATCCATGTATGCATGCATTTAGTGTACATGTATGTTCATAATATACTTGTGAGTTTTTGCACATGTGTGAACTAAGTACTAGTATTTGCATTCACATACGTACACTGTTTATGCATTAATTGATTTGATGATGACAATGTAAATTGACAAGGGGGATAGGGAAAGATGCCAAATTGAAGAGAGAGACATTGCAATGTAGTCGTAGCTCTGCATACAGTATGTCTTTAACACTGATTTGTTCAGTGTGGACTAATACTGTCTAGATAAAGGGAAGGGATTACATACATTTCTGCTCAATCACAAACCAAGCTGATTTGGTGGAAAGATAATAGGCTCATCAGGTGATATTGTTGGTGATTTGTTTTTATGGTCTACTGATCCAAAGCAGTTCAGTTCACATGATACATGATGACATAAACGGTACCCTGGGGTACCAGACGAAAATCTGCCATTTTGTTTAATTATTAATTTAATTTTTAGGGCTGTACTGTGGGTATAGCGTGCATACAATCGCACGCTGCAGTGCATGCACAAGGCAATACAGTTGTACTTCGAGTGGACACAAGATGGCGCTACACAACGCGGGATACCGGGGTACAACGGTACCCCGGGGTACTGCGTGTGTCATCACATGTCCTTGAAACTGATTTCTGTGATGTGATAACAAATCAATATATGAAATGTGTTTTTTAAAATTCAGAGCTCTACATATTTTGATTTGATAAAAAATAGAACCACATAGCATTATCTTTTTTGTCTGTCTTCAATTACAATACCTATTGATGTTTGTATTTTCAAAATATGTAGCGCATGTTTGTTATTTGATTTTACCCTCATCTTTAATAACTCATATTGGAAATCCCTTTTATTTTTATGTAATACATTCACCAATTGGTGAAGAATATGTATTTCCACATTTGTAAACTTTTATCACAAGTTTAAATGTAGAATTTGTGCAACCCAATATGTTCACACAGTTGCTACTTATGCATACTGTATATGCACAAGTACATGTACACTACTACAAAACATGATGGTAACCTTTCCTTATTTGTCTTTTTTTTGTCCCAATGTACAGGAGAGGTTGGGGAATGATATAAGTGACCAGCGCCAACCGCCATCATGGCTACAACATTCCTGAAGAAATTCAGTGACTTTCTTGGGATATCCGACCCTGAATATGTACGGGCACCCCCGCTTGATGGTGAGATCATCTTCTGTAAGAACAACGTCTGTGTCCATCCGCCGTCTGTCCTCTCCACCAACGTTGAACACTACCCCGGATACCTGACAATCAGAGCCCAAAAGGTCAAGCCAAGGCAGACATCTCTCGTCCTCACGTGGATCCCCAACTCTGCTTTGAATAAGCCCCCGAGGCGCTCCAGCTCACTGTCGAGTTCCCTCAAGCACAGCGCTGTCTGGAAAGATGAGAATGTCAGTGGCGATTGCGTGAGCATCTTATCGAAGGATGATGTAGAGACGCCTGTGGATGCTGCCTCCTCGGGAAAGCCAAAGGAAGGTGGCAAGAGCAGCAGTCCACAGGGATCCATCCAAAGCTTCCAGGATTCTGGAATAGGGGAAGGTGAGAGATCGAAAGCCACAGGAGATGAAGGATCTGTTACAAGCGTAGATATCCATAGCACCTCGGAAGACAAACCTGAAGAAAAAGTTGCTAAGGATGATGAGGAGAGTGCAATTGTTGGACCTGGAGAAAATTCTCTGCAGAAGAGTGGTGATTGTGGCGTTTCTTCAGACAGCGATGATAGAGCAACGGAACAGAGGCTGGCTGTGCTACTCAACCGCAGCCAGATGAATAACGAGGAGCCAGCTGGCAGGCCAGTCAAGCTGGAGCTCAGAACAAAGACAAGGAAAGACATTGACATTGACAACGACAACGGCAACTGTGACAACAAAGACTACGCAAGCAGCTCAGACTCTGACACAGACTCAGAGTCCTTCAACAAGATGTTGGAATCACTCTCTGGGAATGCCCCGAACGACCAAAGTTCTTCTAGCTCAACAACACCAACAACATCCAACCGCGATCCAGAGTCCTTGCCCTCCACGCCAAGTCCTAGTGATGAACTTCAGTACGATCCATTCATCCCTCTGTACAGTCTTCACAGCACCAGCAGTATCGACACCCTGACGTCCCCTGTGGCCACCTACAACCTGACTTTCCCTGAGAACTCTGTGTGCTATCGGGGCCGTCCTGTCTGTCCTGGGTCACCCTCCAGTGCTCCAGCCAGGGAACAGGTCTGCGGGGTCTTCTCCGTCGACCTCTGCCAGATGCGCTCCTTGCGGATATTCTTTGCAGACGAGTCGTGCACCAGTGGCCAGATGGTGATTGCCAGCTGCGAGAGCCAGTACAAGATTCTGCACTTCCACCACGGTGGTCTGGACAAACTGACCGAGGTGTTTGACCACTGGAAGAACTGCATGAGACTTCACAGTAAGGTAAGGACATGTATGTTATTATGCATGTTTGTCTGTCTAGGTAGCTCTAGAGAGCATGTTGCTGTTTTCAAACCCTGTCTGTACTCATGAACATAATTAACCCTCCCAGTGTCACGGGCCGATTTAATCGGCCCAGGTTCCGCCACCAAAACGTTCGGGCCGATATAATCGGCCCGCACTTTGACAAGCTCTTCCATGCTTACTGATTCAGGTCATGAGCTGTAAGCTCAACTGTGATTGGTCGAGACGTATGGCAATGGATGATATAAAAGATAAAGTCTCAATTTGTTTTGTCCAATCACAATGATTGTTTCTTTTTACTCTTGTTTGGGTTTTTTTTAAATCTGTTTTTTGTTACGTGAATCAGCCCGGAAGTGGGTTTATCAATACGTGTGTGTACGAGTGATGAGTACGTGTATATAAGTAGTGTGCGCGCTACGTGCGATGTGCTATTCGCATGTGTCACAGTGGTCGCTATTGTTATGCGCTATTTTCAGTACATGATTTACAGTGATTTAGAGCTAACTTTTGAAGTTCTGGGAACCAAGAATGAGTGTTTCAACGGAGGACGAGGAGCCATTTATCAACCTAGAATCGGCATTTATCGAGATATTTTTGGTAACTGATGATTACTACATTGATATACAACGTCAACACCAAACAGACATGGACACAGAAATAAAATTGTATGAATAATACGATATTTTCGTGGGATTCTCGTACTTCTAGCTAGGCCGCTAGGGCGCTAGGCAGTACGCTATGTTGACGCCAGGCCGAGCGGCCAGGCGCTCGATGTCGGGGATTCCCGTTGAGTGTTGATCGAAGCTGGAAGTTTCGCCAACATTATTGTTATCATTTTGTGTTTTGCTCAGTAATTTCCCCATGATATCACTAGGAAAAAAACAGCAAATAACTGACTGAGAGTGTGATTATTGATAATTATTTTTTATCTGCTAACTAGAACAGATCATTCACAATTATTATTCTTGATCGAAGTGGAAGTCGTGGGCGTGGAAGATTTTGTTGGTGTTGTGCTTTGCGTACACCAGAAAATTGAACCTTTTATCCCTAAAAACTATTGCATGTGGTTTTCCTGTTTTCATATTTTGAAAATTACAATGAATGAAAGAACTTCTACTCTCTAGATCTAGATAACTAAAAATAAATTATATGCACAAATTATAAGCCTCTTGACGGCAGCTAGGACTCGGGGAGCAGGAGAGGTTTTACTTTTACCGAAGGCGAAGACGAAGTCATCAAAATCGAAATCATATTGTTGTCGTAAACTGAATAGTTGGCAGAATTATACATTATTCTGGTCCTGGAGCATCTATTGTCGTAAATTTATTGTCATAAACATAATATAATATTATATTGATGAATAGTTGAATACAAATTTGTATTTTAGTTACTAAACAGATGAGCATTTCCTACAATATAATCCTTGAATAACAAAATGACGTTGTCGAGCGCAGATTTTAGGCGGAAAAGATGGTTGTAATTGTATGTGTCTAAATGAGGGCGCCCTTCTATAGCAATGAGGGCGCTCTACATAAAACTGATTTGAAAATGCACGAACATAATATACGTTCAAAATTATATAACTAATACATGACAATACCTTACAGAAAATTGTATAAAACCTAACTATAGACAGTCCAACTCCAAGGCAGAATAAATATGCTGCACAATCATATTTTCGCAATATTTCGTACGTGACATCAATGCACAATTTTGGCGATAAAAACGCCATCAAACATCGTATGAAGACAAACTTTTTTTTCCCAGAAAGATAAATGTACATGCTACAATGTGTATGTAAAAATGTATCATGTTTTGTTACTCATTATATGATAAAATGCTGTGGTCAGGTGCAGGTAAAATTTTGAAATTTGTATTGCATGGCCTAGAGAGGGCGCCCTACTCAACAATGAGGGCGCTATTTATCAAAAAAATATAGAAAACGCAAGAGTATACCGTAAGCTTCAAAATGATATATGACGTGTTGGGAAAGCTTTGAAGAAAGTGTTTTAAAATTATCAATCAACTAGACACTGTAATTCACCATAAATATGCCTGACACTGGCAACAGTGCTATATGACACATATAGGGTTAAAATTTGCATTTTATGCTGTACAAGTCAAAATAATTACAAAAAATATGAATAATACACAAATGCACATATATATTTTTTACTGGGTTAAACATACTTTCTTTAAATTTAAACAATAATTTGCAACACAAGTGCAAAATGTGCTGACAGTGGCGTAAATTTAGGCCCTATGGGTACTTGTATAACACGTAAAGTTCTTGAAAATGTTCAAGGGCTTATTTCTGGCTTTTGTTTCATAGCTCGGTATTCTATCGCATCCCAGAAATTATGTGCGAGCGATACATTTGATTTCCCTAGTGTGCAAAATGGCTCACAAACTTATGCATCTACACACAGTATGTATGAATCTGTCAAATCATGCTTGCCACATTCTTGAGCGGTTAACCAATTTGATGCCTCGATGCATCGAACCATGAATAATTAATAAGACCCTTTTGCTTGCCGGTGGGGCTCGTTATTAATGCATAAGTCCCTTCATCACAAGAAAGTGTCAAGAGCGTGGTGGAGCTGGCATTGTGCAAATGACCTGCCATCTACTCGTATTCCCTTGCTAATTTGATTAGCGGATATTGGGAACTTGGGTGATTGGACAGTCTGCCTTTAATTGTACATGTATATAGTCCACTGTACACTTCAGACATTCAATAATAAATGTATACATACATGTAATGGGATCTACATGTAGTCATAATAGAATAATGTCAATTAATTAATTGAAGATGTAAATATTTACCTGACCTAGTAATTGTACATTTATATTAAACAAAAAAAATGTTATTCAACATTTTACTTAGAAATGTTCTTTATGGTAAATGATATACCAAAACAATGAGAATAAAAGGTCTCACAATTGGCAAACAATACAAAAATTCAGGTGCATTTCTAACTTTTCTGATTTTGTGTATGTTTACATGTAGATCACAAAAATAGGCCCAAATATGATCAAAAGTTAAAGGGAACAATCATCCCAAAATATTTCTTCAGATAAATTTGTAGTGATTAATAAATATATTTAAACAAAAAGTACATGGCAAATTATGATAACAATTATTACTAAACAATTACTGCTACAAATTGTCTAGCACAGTCAAGGGTCTGCAAAGGAAGATTAGCTCTATTGTCCTCAAAACTAAACACTCCCAAATTATTATACATTTGTTCTTCTGTGCAGTTCTAAGAGAGTTGTTTTATATCTGGTCATTTATTTGTGGAAACATGTATAATGTCTTTATTTTTATGAGAATGGATTAATTTTGTACTCAAACTAATCACTTCGCATAATATCAAAGATTAATGTGTTCCCCTTTAATGCCCCTCTGGTCTGCATCAGGTAACGGATACAGAAGCAGAGACGGGCCAGTTCCTACGGCGATTCAAGATCCTGCAGTCCAGCATGAAGGCGGCCGACTGCCACCCCGAGGAGGCTCAGTTTGGACAGCTCGATGAGGAGACTTGGTGGTCGTTTATTGACGACCACGGCACCGTGGAAAACGTCTTCATGTTGCGCAAGGTAAAGAACAATTTTTAACATCTAGTTAAATATATATGCATGGTTTGCCTTGCTTTAACTGCATAAAAAAAAAATGCCCCAAAGAGGCTCAATTTAGACAGCTCAGTGAGGAGACTTGGTGGTTGTTTATTGACGGCACTGTGGAAAACGTCTTCATGTTGCGCAAGGTAAAGGACAATGTTTGACATGTAGTTATTTTGTGGGCGTAAATCTTTCAGTATTACTTTAAGCCTCCACACTAACTTTTTTCCCTACTAGCCCGTTCGGGCAAGTAAAATCATAAATGTTCTAATTTTACTTGCCCAAACAGAAAATTTTCTTGCCGATTTACTTTAAAGGGACTTAGTAACATTGTCCAAATCCTCAAAATAAAATTTTAATTCTAGCGGTTCCCTTATACCTTGTTGTATTCGTATTAACAATAAAATCATGGGACCGGTTTCGGTTTTTCAAATTTCCCTTTCGTTACAAAGATATGTATGATTGAAGTATTCAGATAAGAAAAACTCCGGGCGAGTTTTTCTTCCGTGTACAAAGTGAGTGCAGAGAGTTACTAAATATCACTTTGCATTTTCACTCATTACTTGGCCATACAATGTCCATTTGACTTGAAATTTTCACACAATACCCTGTGGACATATAAGATAACAACAATATACATTGCATCAACCATTCATCACTTTTTCACATGTCACCAAAGTTACTAGATCCCTTTAAGATGAGAATACGAATTACACTCTACTCTCGCAGTTGAAAAGAAATTTAAGTTGCCTAATCGGGGAAGAAAACTAGGCCTTTTATGAAATTTTACTTGCCCGACATACATTTGTACTTGCCCCGGGCAACGGGCAAGTGTTAGTGTTTAGCCCTGAATATTAGAGGGGATGAATGAATCTAGATATCATTCCCCATGAACAATACCTGTATCACTTTCAGATCTATACCAGTGAGTTATTTCTATGTGTGGTTTGCTTTGCTTGCGCAATAAGACGGATACTGCTGACTGGTGTTTTTAAATGTTGTCTACTTAAATTCCATGTTGAGCAAAATTGACAGTTCTGTAGTCAAATCTTTTAACTCCTTGAGTGCCAAAGTTGCATTGCAGGCACCACACAATACACACAACTGCCATACACCTTTAAATTCCTTGGCTTTCAAAGTGACTCAATACCAGACTTTTAAAAGTATTATTTTATTTTAAATTGCATGGACAGCTTGGTGGAATTACGTTCGAACTCCTGACATTTTATAGCAGATTCTCTCATCACCAGAATTGTGTAATGTACATGTATGATGAACAGATGGCATTAATAAGAAATATCCCTGAACAAAATATTTTTGGCCTTTCGGAGCTGATATTTAATCTGCAGATTTTTAACAAAAATGCCAAATGCGTAATATTTTGGATGACATTTAGACATATCAAATTCATAATTTAATTTCCTCGCTAGATAATCAGAAAGAATATTATCATCACTCCAATTTGAATGTGACATATTTGAGGGCATTGTCAATAGTGTGTAACTACATGTATTTTTTACTAGTAATGAGCTTTAAAACAAGACAAATTAAATTAACAATGTCAAAAAACAAATCATGAATGAGACCTGAATTTACATTGACATCAAAAAGAACAAAACGAATCAAGAATAATAAGTAAATGAATGGGGCTCATAATGTGGAATTTTCAGGGCTGGTTGGATATTTACACAATATGTTTTCTGTGAGATGAGTATGTACTTTCAGATTTTGAGAATTTGCCTTTAAAACCTAACTAAGCTCATCACAGTCACATCAGGTAGGTAGGAGTGCAGGCTAATAATACAAGCACATCTATGTGGGACATGCATAAATTTGCAATAAGTGCATTGCGCTATATAAAAACTGTGTCATTATTATTCTGAAGTATTATAGTTACTATTTATATTTGACCTCCATTCAGGCATGGTCAGTCGGACCAAAAATAGAGAAAAAAAAAAAGAAAAAAGTAATTATGCTTGAAGGTTTCTGTCCTCGAATTATATTACGACTTTCTTATCGTGGACACAGGTGGGTGATGGTGCATGGCCTGTACTCATTGATGAAGATACCATGTATCATCTCAACTGAGTAAAGGAGGCTGCCATGTCATGAGTGTTGTATATCAAATGTTGACATTTTAATCATTGGAATGCTGAGCAGTAGATGTGTGTGTGTGCTTGTGGGAGCGCATGTGTGTTTGTATGTTTGTGTGTGTGTGTGTGTGTGTGTGTGTGTGTGTGTGTGCATGCAAGTATGTGTGTGTGTGTGTACATGTAGTTGTGGTTTTGTTTGTGTGTGTGATTTATTGTTATGAGCTTTGTTACAGCTTAATATTTGATCAATGTGACTGACATTCTCACATTCAACTATATTTATGTAAAGTCATACAAATATTCATAATTAACACGTTCAGATAAATGTCTCGTTGTAACATGGCCACATTGTAAATGTACATACTGTGGACTGGCAACTTTTAGAAACACAGTATATCAAAATATACTGACCTTCACATTTAAATGTGAACAAGATAATTACATTTACATTTAAAAGTAGAAGCAGTATATTTTTGACTCTCTGGAATGAATGTATTCCCTACTCTAGATTTCTTTAAATTATTTCCTGCCTACTTCTGACTGACATTCTCACATTCAACTATATTTATGTAAAGTCATATACAAATATTCATAATCAACAAGTTCAGATAAATGTCTCGGTGTAACATGGCAACATTGCGAATATGCATACTGTAGACTGGCAACATTTACAGACAAGTCAATACAGTATATCAAAATATACTGACCCTCACATTTGAATGTGAACAAGATAATTACATTTACATTTTAAAGTAGAAGCAGTATATTTGTTCCCTTTGCAATGTTCTCCCTGCTCTAGATCTTGAGCTCCGTATCACCTCCTGCCTATTTCTAATATATCTTATGAAGATGATTTATAATTCAATTAAATTCAGGCATTCTAACAGAATAATAATCAGGATCATTTACTACATGTTATGTACAAAGTGTATTACCTACAGTAGATCTTCTTACTTTAAATATGCAGAGCCCTAATTATAATGTGTGTTGTGCAGTGGTCTCTGCTCAATTGGGTATGCCTTTGCAGTGCATCTTTTAAAATTGACCAGTAACTGATTAACCTGTTGACTACGGGAACCGGGTGGTTTGTGTACAAAGTCTATGGAGATGTCTGAATCTCAAAGGAAACTGGTTAAGTGGAAAACATTTCCTTATGAGGTACAGTATAAGAAATAAGAAATTTTACATCATACCCCTTTTACAGAAGTACCCCTATAAATGTTAACAAGTATCAGGAGAACTCTGAATTTACATACAATGCATGTACACTGCATTTATACAAAGTGCCCCCCAGCATCTTGTGAAGATGTGAACATGTTAAAGGGGTAGTACAGTTTTGGTAAGGCTGAACTTTAGTAACCGAACCTGGACAGTAACATTATAAACTAATAGTTATAACTCCACCATGCTCGAAAGGTATACAAAATTACAAACGACTAAGTAAAAAGCCCGTTATCATTCAAAAAGAGCCATTAAAACACAAGAGGGCGCTTTCTAAAAATGCATTGGTTTCAACCATTTTTCATACAAAATTATGCAGTGATGTTTTATTGAAATAATGATTAAATAGAGAGATCATCAACAACTATTTAAAAAACACTTTTGAACATTTTTGAAAAAGTGCAAGCATTTAAAAATTTTTTTGAAAAATCGTCTAATTATTTGGGCCCCAAATAATTATAAGATCAGATATATTTATTGATATTTCAGCTGTTTCTGGGTCGATTTTGACCAAATAAAGTTTATTCTGCCATTAAAATTGCATGTTATCTCAAATTCGACACTCAGTTTTTCATTACCTCACAAAAAATTGTGATGTGCAGCGCCCTCTCTACCAAAACTAAACTACCCCTTTAATGAACCTAATTGTATAATAATAAAATCAGGCTATAGTTCATCCATACTTGGACAAAGCCCTCCTCATAACATGAGGGATTTTGGCATATACTGACGCGCTGGCAAGACGTGTTGTCAGTAGGGGGAGCAACTGATGAGTCCTCCCATCTAATTTTGCTAAATTTTAAAGGAAATCCTTAAATTGGCAATAATTTGCATTAAAAAACACATGTATATTCCTAACACATAGCTGACATTTTAGCTAATTAGCTGCCTGATCAGCCCGCCAAAATCAGCATTAACTTTTTCTAGCAAGACATGATTTATTTATTACTTAAATCCTGGGCCATCAGGTTTAAGTGAAAATTAATGCCAAGCCCTGTATAAATGCTGCCAGGAATGATGAGACCCAACGTACATCTACATGTACACGTGTACGTAAGCTAGTATACATGTTAGAATTGATTTATAAGTGTACTGATGTGAAGGCTATAATTTGTGTACACTTGGCATTTGCCCTCGGCACTTAAGTAAATATAGCAGCAATTGGGGATTACAAAATTGTAGAAAAATATTTACATTCAAAAGTGTCTCACATGCAAGTTCTGGGGTCTAATGATGTTGTGTACAGATTTACAGTGTACGTGTGTGCATTGCAGCATGTATTCACGATTTACTGATTAATGTATAATTTGTGAAAGGAATGAGACAATTGTTGGGTATTGATTAATGTCAAGTTGGCAATCTGCCATTAGATTTTAAAACACAGGCTAACATGATTTTATAGATGCGTAGCTTACATTGTGATACACACCGTATGTGTTTGCTTCTTAGTAGAATTCTCAAATTTTGGGCAAGTTATTGTTTAAGAGACAGCTACAGTATGTAAAAAAAAAAGGATTTAATGTATTAGCTCATCATTTTTAGTAACACCAGTTAATAGTAAACCTTTGACAAGTATATATAAACTTCAAACTCGTCTTTAAAAGCATGTAAGGGA
Organism: Echinarachnius parma; assembly: GCA_037951105.1. NCBI lineage: Eukaryota > Metazoa > Echinodermata > Echinoidea > Clypeasteroida > Echinarachniidae > Echinarachnius > Echinarachnius parma. The sequence continues at coordinate 5,682 of JBAMJV010011896.1, read as the reverse complement.
GATGCATACTTTAATCTTAATAAAGGGATCTTCCAAAGGAGGTGGTTAAAAAATGTGGTCTTTCTAAACAGGTTGGCAATCTGCCATTACATTTAAAAACACAGGCTAACATGATTTCATAGATGACATCTTACATAGTGATACACACATGTGTTTGCTTCTTTGTAGAATTCTCAAATGTTTTGCAAGTTATTGTTTAAGAGACAGCTATGTAAAAAAAAAGGATTTAATGTATTAGCTCATCATTTTTTAGCAACACCAGTTAAAAGTAAAGCTTTGACAAGTACAGTCAAACCTGTACTAGCGGCCACCTGTCTATAGCGGCCACCTGCCGTTAGCGGCCACATAGAATTCCCCCCGAGGAAAATACAGTGTTATAAACACTGTCTATAGCGGCCACCTGCCTAACGCGGCCAGCGGCCACTGTTTTGGCTTCCCAAACTCATTTTTTTACCATCTGTAGCGGCCATCAATGTTCGGTTTGGCCGTAACTGCGGGCGTGCTAGTTTGATATTTTCCGATGCGAAGCTGGTATACTTTGCCGTGAAAGCGAGCTGGCAGCATAAGCTTAGCGAACAATATAACCATAGTCTACTCTAGGGCTGAAGAACTACCCTGTCCCTGTAGCTTTTGAAAAGTGCCGCCTCAATAATGAATGTCAAGTTTAAAAGCCTAAAATGGCCGTTTGTTTTGTTTACCTCGTCCGCCGACTGGTCTAATTTTACTCACTCATTGTTTCCGTGAAGCAATCGCTAGCTAGCTTTCAGCTGAGCTACGCTCTTGAGACGGATTAGCGCGCGCTCATAGCCCTGGCTGAACATCCGTGTTATTGTTCATGCACGCATTGTAAGCCCCGTGGTTGTGATCTTTTATCGATCGATGAGTGCTAGCTGCTCTGGCCGCTGACCGCGCGCTACCGCTTCGCTGAGCTGCGGCGACAGGGACTTTGATCATGCATGCAACACACACATGCATGCACAATGCACACACTTTCACCGCATTGGGGATCGGACCGGATCGGATCTAAACCGGTTTGTATAGCCTCGTACATTTAAATGTTTGTGTTGTCTTTGCGAAACATTTTATTTAATGAAAAAACGTATCAATGAAGTTTGATATGAAATATTTTCCTACACTTATACATTTTTGCTCTCATCGTCGTATTTTCTAGAACTTTTTTTTCAATCAAAAATATTTTTTTCACGTAACATCATTTTGTTCAGGCAAAGAATAAAAATATTCACACGATCGCGCGCGCATTGCATCATCATATCGGGAGCTCGAGATCGAGAGTTGTTTCTTCAACAACAACGAACGACAGTCGGCCAAACAGACGACGATGGTAGATTTATTTCGGAAGGTTTACATATAATGAAACTTTTCATTATTTTCTCAACACTAATCACACAAATGTACTAAAAAAATAAGACAAGTTTCCAAGGTTCTGTTCTTTTATTTCATATGCCTGTAAATGTTGTTTATAATTATGTTCATGTGTCGGCTACATGTGGTAATGGTATTGATGTTTATATTATAAACACACGTGCTTAAAAATACAAAATGGCCGCCAACCTGTCTATAGTGGCCACCTGTCTATAGCGGCCACTTTTGAAGTTTCCCTTTTGTGGCCGCTATAGACAGGTTTGACTGTACATGTATATAAACTTCAAACTCGTCTCTAAAAATGAGATGCATACTTTAATCTTAATAAAGGGATCTTCCAAAGGAGGTGGTTAAAACAATGTGGTCTTTCTAAACAGGTGGTCTTTGTAGATCTAGGTGATAGCTCTAGCATATTGTGCGGGATTTATAAGTGAAGAAGCCCTTTTGATCTAAAAAATGTATAGTACAAGGCAGGCTGAATTCAAGTAAAGGTCAGAATTTGATAGTTTGACATATAAAAGTGTAGATACATTACACATCATCACAAAGTGGTACTCAGGCAGGCTGCAGCTAATCAGCATGTAACACACATTTGTCCAGGGATGCATTAGTTGATTGGTATTTATGGAGATATCAATTTTTGATGGGATACAGTACGTGTGTGTGCCTGCAGGGTCAGGGAACTTGATACATACATACATAGTCAGGAAATAATACTTTCTTTTTATGTTTTTATTTTGTCTCGTGGGATTTCTTATATCACTGTACCTTGTGCAAAGGTTGAATTGCTAGGCTGAAAATTTGACATACATACTGTAGATTTTTTAGAAGGCTAATTATGGGAATAGACAGATTTGCCCCTGATTCATAAAGCACATTGTATGTCATAAGAACTGTTTCTTGATAAATCCATTCCATTACATTTACAAACCCCATCTACTCTTGGAGTGAACATTGTTTGAACATAATTTACCCAGTTGCATACAATGTGCATGTATATCAGTGGAGAATCAAATCAATTAAAATTTGTTTGTTGCTGTATTCTATTAGGTAGTCTTGCTTCAATGCCTTGAGGGTGGAAACAAGAAAATGCACACATTTTCATGAATGCAGAGTATTATACATTTCTTGTTAATCATTGTGGTTACTAAACCTATCTGTAAATAAATACAGGAAGCATGATGTTATTATAATACAAAATAAATTTTATGATAATTAGGTTTACTATAAAAATCAAAGTGGTTTGATTCATGGTTTCATTGTAACTCTCATCACTTTTCACCAGATAGTATTTTCTCTGAGAAGTTGACAAGTCTGTCGGTATGGATGTCTGGCAATTCTTGCTTTCAGGATTCTTTGCCCCTGACAGCAACAAAAGATTCATATTTCTCTCTTTCAAATGATTGCTTATTTCTGTTCCAAGTTTACTGTTTGACTTGTATTCAAGATGTGGTGTTTTTCAATTGAGTCGATGAGTAAAATGTATCTGAGAATTGATTTCTGACCATTCTTTTTTTCAGGATTCTTCGCATTTGATTCCAAGATTATTCCGCCCTTCCAAATATAGCCAAACCTGCAGCTCTAGAGACCAGCTGCTTATTACCACCATGGATCTTGTATCCTTAGAATTTTTTGTTGTTGACATTTACGTGTAAATTAACCTAAAGACAATAGCCCAAATTCTCATCAGTGGCTCAACTTGTGCCTGGCCTAAAAAGACAAAGGCTACCGGTAACTCATTGCACCAGCAGACTTATTGTCTTGTCGCTATGGTCCCCGGAGATATTCTAATGGTTTTCTTTCATTCTTTTGAAATTCAGTCATAGAATAACAGGTCACCAGCAATACAATGTCCAGGATGATCCAGGACGCAATTTGGCTGATGACAGACTATACTGTCATGGCCCATTGTCCTGATGTCTATAATCAGAACTCAAGGGATTGACTAGATAATGAAAGGAAACCATTCAAATATCTCCGGGGACCATAGTAACGAGACAATAAGTATGCTGCTGCAAAGTGTTACTGGTAGTCTTTGTCTTTTTAGGCCAGGCACATGTTGACCCACAGATGAGAATTTGGGCCAATATGTTTAGTGTCTTTACAGACAGGGTTTACTATAGTTGGTTTCTTACACTTGTTCTTTGTTTGATTTAACAGGTAGTGTTTTTCGGTGGAGTTGACGAGTACCTGAGAAAGGATGTGTTAGCCATTCCTGCTTGGTTTCTATGCCTTTGACTGCCAGATGTAATATTCTCTCTATTTTGTTAATGATTGATTTCTTACTGTTTGACTTCTCTAACAGGTAGTGTTTTTCGGTGGAGTTGACGAGTACCTGAGAAAAGATGTGTGGCCATTCCTGCTTGGTTTCTATGCCTTTGATTCCACGACGGAGGAGCGCAATGCCCTGAGGGGGCAGAAGAGACTGGAGTACGAAGAACTCAACAATGAGAGGTAAGTACCAGGAGCAATTGTATTAATTTTGTCTGTATTCTACCCTTGAGACCAGTGACATCGATATTCAAGTGGGGGGGGGGGGGGGGGGGGGGGGAGGCATGGACGCATTGGGGGCTTGGTTTCTATGCCTTTGATTCCACGACGAAGGAGTGAAATGCCCTGAGGAGGCAGAAGAGACTGAAGTATGAGGAAGCCAACAAGGAGAGGCAAGTACAGTCAATCCTGTCTTAGTGACCATCTAAGGCATGGGCATCGATACTTACGTAATACCTATTCATCAGGGGGGGGGGGATGAATGAATAGATCATCCCCCCCTGATGAATTGGTATCAATTACAGATCGACGCCCATGATCTAAGGGAAACAATATAAGTGTAGAAAGCTGACCTCTGTAGACAGGTTTGACTGCATCTGGAATTTTCTTGTTGAACTTTCTCTGTATTTTAACATTAAAGGGATCTAGTAACTTTGTTGACATGTGCAAAAAGTGATGAGTGGTTGATACAATGCATATTGTTGTTATCATATATGTCCAATGGGTGTTGTGTGAAAATTTCAAGTTAAATGGACGTTATATGGCCATGTAATATGCAAAAATGCAAAGTGATACACACTAACTCATTGCACTCACTTTGTACACAGTTTTCACGGTCCAGTGGGTAATTTAACATCTAAACACTTCAATCGTAATTATCTTTTTAACGAAAGGGAAATTTGAAAAACAGAAACCTGTCCCATGCTTTTATTGTTAGTACACTATACGAATACAACAAGGTATGAGGGAACCGCTAGAATTCCAATTGGATTTTGAGGATTTGAACAATGTTACTAAGTCCCTTTAAGGCCAGTGTTATAGCTATGGGGGCATGGGAGCAAATGCCCTCTTCCCCCATTTGTTAAAACAATGTAACACATAAGGGATAAATAATACTGACAAAATAAAGAAAGTTAACCCCTCAATAATTTGCATGCACCATAATCAGTCTGCCAACACTACCCAAGTCTGATACTGTAATGAAACAGTTTGTCCTGAGCAGACGGGAAAATAATTAGTTCAGTTCAGTTCATTTTATTTCCCGAATTTAAAATACAATTCATGTGTACATTCACAGTAAAATACAGGTAAAAATATAAAAATTGGTGTATACATCAAACTAAACAATAGTAAATTAAGTGGTGGGGACAGCAAATGCAAAAAATAAGCTTATCAAGGCTGTCCCCTGAGAGAAACATATAAAATACAACAAATCTAATCAGTTACAATGTACATACAAAAAGGAATACTGTTTCGTGTAAACACATAAAGAGAAACACACATAGACACACGCAGACACACATACACATAACGCACACCATAAATATGCTAGCTTACAGTACTAACATTCACTGGTTAGCGGCGTTTGTCAAAAGTAATAATTTATATAATTTACGTATAAATGAATTCACAGAGGCACTGTTTCTAATTTCATTTTCAATATCATTCCAAATAATTGGGCCCTTATAAAAAAGGGAATCTTTTGAGACATAATAGTTTTCACCAGAGGAAGATGATAATTTGTCAATGACCTAGTATTATATTCATGAACATCTGCCTTGTGTGATAATATATGTTTTAAAATATATTCTACAACAGTAAAATTTGATAAAAGTTGATAGAATAAATGTTCATAATTGCAATGTATTCTTTTTGTTTGTTTTGCGAAATAGGCTTGAGATGACACCAGAAATGCAGAAGACCTTTTATCGCAGTGTACAGAGCACAGTATGTAAAGATGTCGTGAGGACAGACCGGAGTCACCCATATTTCAAGGGCGACAACAACCCAAACGTGGAAATCATGCGG
>JBAMJV010011895.1:0-36579 GCA_037951105.1 Echinarachnius parma | reverse complement strand
AACGAACCGATCACCTTGTGGTCTCTGACATCGAACGATTGTCCTCGGCTAGCCATTGTTCCTCGATGTCTATTGTTCCGTTCAATTTTTTAAAATCAAATTCGGGCTGATGATTTAAAACTGATAATGCTAATAATTGCGCTGGTTGTTTCTCGGAGGGTATATGAAATAAACTAGGTGTAGTACCGTCTGATGTCAGATACAGGAGTGACATACGATTGAAACGCCTAGATGGGCGTATATGGATACTCATAATAGGCAGTGGTGAAGCGCCAGGATTGGGGAATGCATGGGAGTCACGCCCCCTCCAATATTTTGACTTAAACAATTAAAAACATAAGCTGAAAATCATGTAATACATAAAGAAATACAAAGAGTGTGCCCCCTCCCCCTTCTCCCCCCCCCCCCCGCATTGAACCGACCACGCTATGCCACATGCTAATGCCAGCCTATGTATTTTCCCCTTGGGAAGCATACTCGACTACACATGAACATGAATAATGCATTGTGGTTCTCGGTCATTGGCCACTGGAGATAAACAAAGAGCGTTGCCCATAGCTACTCGTACTAGCGTGCGTATTGTGATATAGCTAATTCGCGTATTAATATTGATCTGATAGTATCGCTGAAAATGACTTTTCTTTCGCCATTTTTTTCACTGAATTTTGTTCGTATTACTCACTGCACTTTTACTTATCCCTCGATGGTCTATTGTAGTCTTTTTGTAAAAATCTGAACTAATTTGTATGACGTTAATCGATGGTTTTGAACGTGTCGCGTATGTTGAAAGTATTGTTTTCTCTCTCATAAACAAAACAAAAATAATAACAGCATTAATTGTATAATTATAATAATATGATCCTAATAATAATAACAATAATACTATAATACTAATAAATGATAACGACAATAGTATTGCTAATGATAATATAAATATGAATAGTAATACAAAATATAAATATCGCAATAATTATAATGATTGTAGTAATGATAATAATAATAATGACAGTGCTTTATCATGTCTATGTTTCAGTAAGTTCGTTATTCGTTAAAAATATGATGAAGGAGAAAAGTGAAAAAAAGCATAAACTTGTCATACTAGAGTACATAGCACATACAACCAAAACAGTGTCATTACCACTTATGGGGGAACAAACAATTACTTTACAAATATCAGGTGACCTTTGTAGGCAGGTCATATAATTTGCTCTTCTATGCAGGGATCGCTGCTGGTGGTCGTTAATTAGACAGGCATGGATGTATGTTTGTTTGTATGATTTTGCACAAAAAAATGCAACTTTGCAGTTATTTATTATGATATAATTATGAGGCTTCCCAGCTGGACATTGTCTTAGGGTTTTATTAAGCCTACCAGTAATACAACCGTTTCAATCAATTTTATTTGAAATCTAACAGAACCCAACATTACATTATTGTATATATTTTATTATAGAGAACATCTCGCAATATAGTAACCGTAAACATTTGTGTAGCATTATTCAATAAAATCAAGCAGTCGCCGACTCGCCGTATAACAATAGCTGGGAAAGCAAGTTATTTATGGAAAAAGAAATCGCTGGGAATTCCACCTTCTGTTCTGCCCAATGTTATACGGTACAGCTACGTGTGAGGTGTGCCGTGTGCTAAAACGTTTGTGCGAGGTTGTATAATTATCATATTGCAGTTAAAGGGAAATACTGTTCTTGTACAATTTAATTTGAACGGTTAGCACTAGTGCATTATCATTGAAAAGAATTATTATCATTCGACCATGCTTGAATTTGTTTAAGATATCTAAACATGATAAAAGGGGAAGGAAACGTTGGAATTGTAACGTGCTGTTGCTAATAAGTACAGAATTCCTGCCACTTCTAGTCGTATTATTTCATATCGTATGGGTTTCACTAATGATAGAGATACATGTTTGTTTGGATGATGTATTTGTATTCAATGTAAATACGCACGAGCAGTGCTGGCACACACAAACATGGCAAAACAATATTGTAAACGTCCAGACAAGCACAATCAGCATAATTATACACATACAATCAAATTAATTAAATTATTCACGATGTTTACCTTGATCTCAGATAACACGATTGTTTATTATATTAGTCTGAATAGTTCAATAATTGAAAGATTGTTTTTTTCTCAAAATTGTTGAGCCCTCCACAGGCTATTTATTAATAATCTAATTCACACAAACAAACAAATCAGATACATCAAATGCACGTTTAAACAAATTCAAATTAATCTTTCTATACAAACAACAATTGTAGCAACTGCCTCTTAACAGTAAATTGTCTTTCCATTCCAGAGAGACATAACATATATTTCTTATCTTTATAATATGTTAAAACTTTCTTTTTCAACGTATCAAAAAGTGGAACTATATATTATTCAATTTACAAATAAACATCTGTTGTTTAATTAACATAACAATACAATTAAGAGCATCATTTCTCTTATCTTCAAAGCCAAACATTATATTTTGTAAAGTGAACAAAATTCTAATGTGAGTTCTTTCATAAATCCAATTTGAAGTTTCATTCGAAATAATTCTACTAATCTCACATTCATAAAATAAATGTACTATATCTTCTAGTTCTTTTTTACAAAATGAACATTTGTCATTGTTTACAATTTTCATCCTAAATAGTTGTTTATTTAAAAATGAAATTCTATTTAAAATCTTATACTGAAAGTATTTCAAACTAATAACTGGAGTAATTTAAAGATGGTTGGAGAAAGGTTCAAATGTGCAACCTAAATGTGCGATACACACCCTAAAGGGTGCACAACTGCGGCATGGGACGGTCATTTTACCACAACAGTCACCTATTTCAATGTAATCTATTAAGGAGTTCGCAATTCGATGACTGATAATATTTTTTCGAAAAACAATTATCCTCACTCGAAGGTATGGGCAAATTCAAGTTATTAAAGTTTTGGTCACTGTTGTTGCTGTTGTGTAGAAGTAGGTATGTATAATGTGCACGTGTGGATGTGTGCGTGTGTTCGTGTGTGTTAGGGTTAGACATATTCACATGTATTTTATAAATGTTTATACGTACAAAGGTTTTGGCTAGATATAATTAAATATTTTGATTTGATTGAAATAAGGAATATTGATTGGAAAATACTGCATAGGATTGGCAGATAGATCGTATAGAGTCAGATATTGTAACTCTATTATGTTGTTATTAAAGCATACTTTTTATTCTTTTAGAATAAAGGGTGTACTTCCTTCTCTACGAAAAATACAGAAAAATATTCTGGATTATGAAGAAGAAGACAAAAAAGTTGCTATTAAAAAGGGTAAATTAGGTGTTCACTTAGGTGTTCACTAATTATTATTAAAGGACCTAAATAATACAACGTACTTTGACACTTATTCCATTGTTGATAACTTAACTTGTAAAATAGGTCTGCCGAAAAAAAATCCATGAAAATAAACACAGTAGTGATTTAAAACTAATTTTCTGATGCCAAATTTCATTTAGCAGCGAATTTACGCCCCACCCACAGTTAGGGTCCAGAATCGGCTGCGTGATTGACATGTGATTGACAATTAATTGGCTTACGTCATGACGCGTCATCTACAGAATTTAGTTCATTAGTCCGTTCTTTAGATGACGTCACATGTTTGCGATTTAAAAGGGGCGTTCGCAGGACAATTAGATATTTACTAATTACCCCAAAATTGATTGATTTCATTATCTATTCGATAATGTTTAATATATTATAAAATAGAATTAGTAAATATCTTTCTAACAAAAGGGCAATTCGGAAAACCGCTAAATGTTCTAGATGCTTATACTGGTAATACAAATACATCATGGTTTATGAGAGCACCACTAGAGGTCTATGTAAGTCGTTAGGGTTTTGAAAATGTAACACGATCCCTTCAAAGTGATCTAGTAAATTTGTTGATAAGTGCAAAATCTGGCAAAAGATTAATACAATGTGTTTATAAATGTGTCTATTTTGATCTAAAAAGTCGACTGATTGATGTGTAAGAATTCCATGACTATTGATTGTCAGAATGCCCGAGTAATAAGCAAACTAGATGGATCTTCGACTGCGCGCAGTCGAAAATGATGCCTCCGCCATTACGCAATGTATTTATATCAAGCCCAAATCAACATGTACACTGAATTAATTCTGTCAACTCAATTTTGATGGTACTCTGTCTTTTAGATCTTGACGTATCACAATTATGAGCTATAAGTGACCTTGACCTTTGCCCTCATGACCCCAAAATCTAATGACTACAATTGTTCCCTAAGATACATTCAGGTATCAAGTCGGATTGAAATCTGATATTCAGTTCTTGAGATTTCCAATCTCAAGCTACTTTTTACATATAATGAGCCCTGTGACCTTTGACCTCATGACCCCAAAATCTAATCAGTTCATTGGCTCTCCAAGGAACATACATGTACCAAGTTTGGTCAGAATCTGTCAATCCCTTCTTGAGATAACGCGATCACGAGCTATTTTTGCATATATAATGAGCTCTGTGACCTTTGACCTTTGACCTCATGACCCCAAAATCTAATCAGATCATTGGCCCCCAAAATACATACATGTACCAAGTTTGGTCAGAATCCTACAATCCGTTCTTGAGATAACGCGATCACAAGCTATTTTTGCACATATAATGAGCTCTGTGACCTTTGACCTTTGACCTCATGACCCCAAAATCTAATCAGATCATCGGCCCCCCCAAGATACATACATGTACCAAGTTTGATTATAATCTGTCAATCCCTTCTTGAGATAACGCGATCACGAGCTATTTTTGCATATATAATGAGCTCTGTGACCTTTGACCTCATGACCCCAAAATCTAATCAGATCATCGGTCCCCCAAGATACATACATATACCAAGTTTGGTCAGAATCTGTCAATCCCTTCTTGAGATAACGCGATCACGAGCTATTTTTGCATATATAATGAGCTCTGTGACCTTTGACCTCATGACCCCAAAATCTTATCAGATCATCGGTCCCCCAAGATACATACATATACCAAGTTTGGTCAGAATCTGTCAATCCCTTCTTGAGATAACGCGATCACGAGCTATTTTTGCATATATAATGAGCTCTGTGACCTTTGACCAAATCTAATCAGATCATTAGCCTCCCAAGATACATACATGACCCAAGTTTGGTGAAAATCCGTCAATCGGTTCTTGAGATAACGCGATCACGAGAACGGGACGTACGGACGGACGAACGGACAACCCGAAAACATAATGCCTCCGGCTACTTCGTTGCGGAGGTATACAAATGCAAATTGACATTATTTTGGTAACGCATTGCACTAACCTAACCTAGTACACATACAATTATCCCATGGAGAATTTTACATAAGAACACTTCAAATATAAATATTTGTATAACAAAAGAGAAACCGATAGTGTTCTGGCTATGTCAGTGATTGATGTAACTAGCATAACTTTCATTAATGTAATTAATAATGATTACCCAGTTGTATGTATGTATCATAATTATCGAACAATCTCAATGTAAATTGTAATATTCTGTATCTATAACTTCACCAGATTGGATTGTGCGACACTCTATAGTATCATTCTTTATGATTTGTACTTATTATGTTGTAATTTTTGTATCTCTTTATGTACAGCGCTTTATAAATGTTAATTATTATAATTATTATTTTACTTTCCAGTGGATAGTTAACAAATCCGAACACTTGAATCGTAAAATATACTTTTTCACAAAAGTGAAATTCGAAAAACCGAAACCTGTCCCATGCTTCTATTGTTAAAAAGAAAACAGCAATGTAGGAAAGAACCATGCACTAGAATTCTAAGTAAAGTTTAACAATTTGAACAATGTTACTAGATACCTTTAATTTATAACGTCCGGAAACGGACCATATTTTGTGTTATATAATTTACCCATATATGGGGCTAAGTGGGTAGGAATTCCTATAAGGAGATGCCCCTATTGCCCCCCTCCCCCACCCCCCCCCCCACCCCCCCCCCCCCCCCCCCCAACACTTCATTACGTCACAACTACTCCTTCATCTTCAGGACCTGGTGGAGATACCAGTCCTTGACTATGACGTCATCGTCTCCCTTCAGTCCACGATTGGTGAACATCCGGGTCCTAAGCCGATCCTTGGCGCCGCGATTCTTCTCAACCTGCTCCAGCCCCAGTTGATACACGGCCCTACATGGGGTAGAATATTTTTATTTTGTTAGATATTAGTTTGCAAGGTATTTCGGAGAAATTTGGTAACGTTCATTAGACGGATGTGGATGAATGTAACACACACCTACAATTCCAGATCAAACAACCCTTTAATTGGGATTCTATGAATGAAAAAAGAATGTGCAGAAATTATTCATTCACCAAACTATATATCGGCCAATAAATATGTTTAATTGATATAGCATAATATTGCAAAAATATTGTACTTATTTTGTAAAGGTACTGTAAACCCGACATTTTTTAAAGATATGCCACGAAAAAAGGTTTCAAAAATGAAGAATGAACAATTACATTGTCAATTTTAAGAGTCTTAGTTATTTTGTTCAGTATTCGCTTACACCGTTGTTCGATCACAATCTGCGCGAGGTTCACGCACAGCCACGAGGGGCTCCCCGCAAAGCGCCGTCAGCTATCGTGAGCGAAATTGTGCACGGGTGAAGACTCGTAATGCATTTTAAACGACGTTGCGTCGCTTTTATTTGTTTAGGTCTATCTCCACGAAGAGGAGATTTCAAGCCCTAAATTTTTCAGGCAAGCTGTTGAATGAAATTTTATTTCAAATATATCAGACACTAACCTCGAATTTTGTGAAATTGGGTTTGCAAAAGGCGGACACTCCCTTTCAAATTATTTCTTCGAATTACAACTTTCACGTTTTACTAAATTAAAGTATCACTAAAATGTCAAATTATTGTTACTACCATCATGACTATAGCAACTGGTATAAAGGTCCAAGGTGATTGACGGTTGACACACTATAGTTCCAACTGATGGAGATATACATTGGAAACGTTTTTGAAACAGGGCTAGGGATGCGTATATTGGTTAGGGCCTTCGTCTTTGAATATGAAGGTCGTGGGTTCGATTCCCAGCCACGGTACGTGTGTCCTTCACTCAGCAAGACACTTTATTACATCATTTATCACATTATTTTGCTGCTCTCAACCCAGGTCTAGTAAATGGGTATTTGGCAGGAATTGTTTCCTTGAAATGCTTGAGCGATTGGGTAAGGCTGTTTGGCTATTAAAGCCAAGGTTATAATACCCTGAGCACTTTGAGACATGGCTGTAATAAAGCGCTATATATAAAAGGAAAGTATTATCATTATCTTATCAACTACGTACACTCAGGAGAGACGATACGTAATCATACAATTGAATGTATGAAATATAACAATTAATACGATATAATATAGAGAAAACATGTACGACTATGATTACCAATTGTATAATATAGTTACTCAATTATCTTACCCCCCCCCCCCCCCTCCCCCACCCACATGGAATATTCTTGCGAATCGATTATGCCTACTTACGTTGGGTCGTCATCTCGTATCTTGTCTTTGATGTCACTCAGGAGAGAGTAGAACTTCTTCTGGCACTCCTCGGCGGTCCAGAACCCCTGCCAAAATAATCGGGAATACGGACGGATTGTCATAAAATAAATGCGTACGAGGTGGAGTGTCTATACAGGGGGCTACACCCCCCCACCCCCCCCCCCCCCTCCCGAGAGTTTTGAAACGGTATCGATAGTATAGGTTTTCTCGACCAATTTCGCAAACTTTTCATTTGTATTGATAAGTGGTTCATTCAAATTCGCTGTCATCCGAATTGTATTTCCTTCATACTATTTAGCTCTTCGCTCAAGTGATTTAGCAGTTATAGCATTCAATATAAAAAAAACACGATTTTAGCATTCAATTCGCGGAATTCACGGAAGGTGGTATTATGTAATAACAAATGTTCACGTTTTAAATCAAATGTAAAAAAAATGTTTCCAAATGATCGTTCAATGATCAAGATTCAAGGTTCCGGGTTCAAGGTTCAGGGTTCAATTTATTTCATCGTTATATGAGTTCAATTGCTAAAAACGAATTTGAACTACAAAACCAAATGCGGTGACAAAATCGGCGAAATTGAATGCACACAAAATGCTCAATCCGCTCGCACGTTATTTTTCTTTAGTTAACGTTTAAACCTTGTTTCGCCATAATGGCACATTTGTTACTTTTCACATTTGTAACTTTTAAAATATGAACAGAATAATTGCACCTTTAGGTTAAAGGTGCATCGTTGCATCTTTTGGGTGCAACTTTGCACCCTATCGATGCAGCTCTGATAATTGCTTAAATAGTGTTTAACTTCCTATATGTCAAGTGGTTTGCACCTTTTTAAAAGGTGCAAAATTGACCCATTTTCTTAGTGTGTGCAGTAATTTGTTTTAATCTGGTGGTAAGAATAGAATTATGACCAGCTAGGTTGTGTACTAAGCTCACCCCAGACTTCCCCGGTAGCTCATTGGTCTTCATCCGCTTGATTGAAGAGATGACGTGCCGGGAATCGTCCCGAAAACCGCACAGGATATCCGGGATTCCCGCCATGTGGGTCTGGGACCACCATGTCAGGGTCTTGTGCCTTGTGCAATCAGAATATTAAAGATATATGATATAAAGTTATTGTGCGTGGCAATAGTGAACAGAAAAGGTGTGAATGAGTGTTTAAACGCGCCTTGCTTGTATGGGTGATTTTTGTCGGTTTGAATCGAATAGATTAATACCATTTACAATACTATAGCATACATACAATATAAAACAATACAAGTTATTTTACTTGTTGAATATCGCTCTGTCCTAATAATCCACGATTTCATTAGTTTATATCCTGATAGTGACGTTAAACATGTTAAGGCCTGGTCACACATGACACGACTATACCCACGAATGCAGTACGCATTGGTACAAATCTTTGGCAAGCCGTTTTTAACATTTATTCCTATTTCTTGGTTCAAGAATTCAATTTTTGATATTAAGAAATCGAATTCTTGATATCAAGAAATGCATCTTGATATCAAGAAATGCATTCTTGATATCAAGAAAGACTTTGTTGTTGTTAAGCATTGGTAGTTCTTGATATCAAGAAATGCATTCTTGCTATCAATAATTCAATTCTTGATATCAAGAAATATGAATAAATGTTAAAACGTCTTGCCATAGATTCGTACCAATCGTACCAATGAGTACTGCATTCGTGGGTCTAGTCGTGTCCTGTGTGACCAGGCCTTTAAAGGGGCTTAGCACGTCTTTTGTAATAAATCAAAAATGGTATAAGGTAAACGTATACAACTCGAATGATTATGAGTGATAACCTTTTGAAAGTCGTCTTGCTCCGATCATCTGCGAGAGGCTTGTTGGTTTTGATAGCGACGTAGTTGTTTGGAGGTCCCTGTTGTGAGTCTTTGCGCTCTGCCTGTGTCTCCGAGGTGAACAGTATGCTGTGTTCGCCGCAGCTGGCCCGAGACACCGAGTAGTACGATGCATTGGCGTTCAGTGGTTGCGCAGTATTTGGGTCATCCTCGTCCGCTTGGGTATAATACAAATAATATTGAAAATAACAGTAACAATATATGTCCGATTTATCCGATTATAATAATGATATTGATAATGCATTTATAAAAATATTGTTATCACAAGTAGTATCATTATTTTAATAATATAATAATCATCATAGTAGTATTCGTATTACTATCATTTGCAATTATTCAAACAATAATTTGTTAACCATTTGTTAACCAAATGACACCTGTCATAAGTCAACGGACACGGTGTGCAAGTAGCGAGTATAGCACACTTGGTGAGCACTTTGTCAAAAAAAAACCTTAGAAGGGTAGGGGAGTATAGGTTCCTGACAGAGCAGAGCCCCCATTAACTTTTCAGATATTCAGCTATTTAGTCATGTTGGTGCAAAATAGTTTAACTGGTTACCAGTAGTCTTTGTCTATTTAGGCCGGGCTCAAGTTAAGCCACTGATGAGAATTCGGGCCAATATTAAGTACACATTGCAAGCCATATGCGTCTCCAAGGGAGGGGGGGGGGGGGGTAATTGGGGGTTCAACCCCCGCCCCCCCCCCCCCCCTTGACCAAAAAATGACTGTTTTGGGGGTTTGAACCCCCCCCCCCACCCCCTTTTACCACTTGTAGCTGATCTGGAGACCCCATTCTAGCGGTCTCAACCATCATTACCAATGGTCTCGGCCTGGAAATTTTTGAAGGATCCTGGTCTTGCCCTCCAAAATGGTGAAGAATTCTGGTCTCGGCTTCGAAAACTTTCTACGGCCACTCCCCCCCCCCCCCTCCCTTGCTTACACGATTCTCAAACAATGGTCTCGGTCTCTGAAATTTGGCCGACGATATTACCCACCCCCCCCCCCCCCTCCCCCCGTTAAAATAATCCCGGGTACGCCACTGTTGCAAGCCTTTGACAGGTCCTGGTCTCGGTCTCGAACATTTTGAAGGTACTCGGTCTCGGCTTCGAAAATTTTCTACAGACGCCCCCCCCCCCCCCCCCCCCAACTTACACGATTCTTAAACAATGGTCTCGGTCTCGGAAATTTGGCCGACTGTTTCCACTGTTGCAAGCCCCCTTATGGGACCCAGAATGGAAATAGTCAAGGGAAACTCACATTGGGAATGTCAATGTGGGTCCATGGGCCGGAGCTTTTGGAAGGTCGATACCCTGAACGTAAGATGTTGTTAATGATAATGTAAACATGTAAATTAGTTATATTATATGACTTAGTATAATACGAGTCATTGATTGGCTCAACATAGTCACGTGATTGCCATAATATTTTGTTATAATATTACACGGCAGATGCTACTGCAAAAGAGATTGTATTATGACGTCACAATGAGAGAGGGATTCTATTATGACGTCACAATGAGAGAGAGGGGGATTCTATTATTAAGTTACAATGAATTGTCAACACATCACTTCGAAAAGCCACATTTTCTTATCGAGGTCAGAGAGGCTAAAAGTGTAAAAATGTGTTACCTTTGTCATATAACATAACAAACGTTAAAGGACCTAAATAATACAACGTACTTTGGCACTTATTTCATAGTTTATGACTTGTAAAATAGGTCTGCCGAAAAAAAATCCATGAAAATAAACACAGTAGTGATTTAAGACTATCTGATGCCAAATCTCATTTACAGCCAGTTTACGCCCCACCCACATTTAGGGTCCAGAATCAGCAGCGTGATTGACACGTGATCGACAATTCATTGGCTTACGTCATGACGCGTCATCTACAGAATTAAGTTCATTATTCCGTTCTTTAGATGACGTCACATTTTGGCGATTTAAAAGGGGCGTTCCCAGGACAATTAGATATTTACTAATTACCCCCAAATTGATTGATTTCATGAGAAATTACTGCCAAATTCCTTTTCTTCAGGAAAATTACGTATAGAGAGTCGAATTGTGAACATTAGGCCATCTAGACGCTGTAGTTCCTTTAACTTTGTTGTCGGGAAAATCATGGAATGTTCCCTCGGGATTTGAAATGGTATATTTGGTGAAGACAATAAGTCCCTCGACTACGTCTCGGGACTTATAATCTTCCCTATAATATTTCAAATCACTCGGAGAGGAACATTCCGTGATATTCGATCCCTCCACCACCAGTTAACATCTGTATTATAGTCGGAAGGAGAGATTGAGAGGGGGTGCATCTCTCTATGTGTTAAGCTTACCACTCGTAACATAGTGGAGGAACCTCTTCCCTGCGAAGGTCATCTCCTTCGAATATGGACCAAAGCTCGCTTCCTTTATGCCTACGATGTAGTATGTACCGTTGCACAGCGTGACGAGGAGGTCGACTTGGTCGACACTCGAGGCGGCTCGGAGGAGACGACTCAAAATGCCACGGCGAGCGACGAAGTCGACGTTGAGCCTGTTAAAGAGCAGATATTAAACGGATCTAGTAACTTTGCAAAAAGTGATGAGTGGTTGATACAATGTTTATTGGTGTTAAAGGGGTAGTTCAGTTTTGTTAGAGAGGGTGCTGCACAACACAATTTGTTCGTGAAATAATGAAAAACTGAGTGTCGAATTTGAAAGAACATGCAATTTTAAAGGCAGAATAAACTTTATTTGGTCAGAATCGGTTCGGAAATGGCTGAAATATCAATAAATATATCCGATCGTATTTATTTGGGCGAATAACAATACTAAACACTACCTTTAATCATTATTTCAACAAAACATCACCTGATCATTTTGTATGAAAAATGGTTGAAACCAATGCCTTATTAGAGAGCGGCCTCTTGTGTTTTAATGGCGCCTTTTGAATGATAACAGGCTTTTTACTTAGTCGTTTGTATTTTTGTATACCTTTCGAGCATGGTGGGGTTATAAATCTTAGTTTGTAATGTTACTGTGCAGGTTTTGGTTACTAATGTTCAGCCTTACCAAAACTGTACTACCCCTTTAACTTCTATGCACAGTGTGTCCATTGGGTGTTGTGTGAACATTTCAAGTTAAATGGACTTTATATGGCCGAGTAATGAGCACAAATTCAAAGCGACATTCACTAACTCATTGCACTCACTTTGTACACGGTTCTGATGATCCGTTGGATAATTTGACATCTGAACACTTTAATCGTAAATATCTTTTTAACGAAAGGGATATTTGAGGATTTGGACAATGTTACTAAGTCCCTTTAATGATTAATTTTCATTATAGTATTTCACAAACAATAAATAACAACGAGGAACAAAGCAAATTATTTATAACAAGAAATATTATACAGAACAAAATGTATATTTGCTTTTATATCATTCAAGAAAAAGTTTTCAGTCATTAAAAGTGAATTCATGAAGTGTGTTAGTGGGCTCTTACTTGCCACCGCCTTTCCCAGCAACCAGGATATCATTCTCAATCAACACGTCACGGTGGTCGCGCATCCACTCCATGATCGGACTCAACGACCTTGACGAATTCGTGGTCTCGCGATCTACAAACTCGTCCAGTCCGTTGAGGAGGTCGAAGTTCGGAGTGTCATCGTCAGGCTCGTTGAAGAAGCGACGATTTCGGAGATCGTCGCAGTAATTCATTTCCTCATCCGTCGAGAACGAACCGATCACCGTGTGGTCTCGGACATCGAATGATTTTCCCCGGCTGGCCATTGTTGTGACTCGATGGCAATTCGGCCGTTCTCCTTTTTTCTCTCAAATCCGTTGTTATTATTTTAAACTGATAATATGCCAATTGCGCTGATTATTTTTCGGAAGGTTCGTATATTTACACTTCAAGGAGGCTTTTAAAAGTAAACTTTCTGCTGACTACTGCCTGATGTCAGAAACAGGAGTGACTGCGATTGAAACGCGTAGATGGGCGTATATATATAACTCATGCCAGACAGCGGTGTAGCGCCGGCAGGATGTAGGAGGGGGGGGGGGGGGCATGTGAGTCACGCCGCCCCCTCAATAATTTGACTATAAAACAATTTTGAAAAAACAATAAAAACAGGGACATCCCTTATAGAATAAAGAGAAACATAGAATGCCCCCATCCCCCCCCCTACCCCCAACACTTTGGCCGACCACGCTACGCCACCGGTTATGTATTTTTTCTTGGGTAAAGCACTCTTTTTTCTATCTCTCTCTCTATTTCACAATGCTAGCAGCATAGTCTCTTGCCAAGTCGATAGTATGTGGTTGTAATATAACAAACAAAGCAATATTAATAACAGCAACAATTTATAATTACATGTATAATATTGTAATATAATACTACTAATAATAATAGTAATAATGATAATAATAACACATTGATAATAATAATAATATAATTATAATCACAATGATAATGACAATAGTATTGATTTTGATAATATGAATATTAATATAGGTTTTCTCGGCGAATTTCGTAAGCTTCTCATTCGTTTTGATAAGCGTGTCATTCAATTTTGCGAAATTGAGCTGAAGGCTTGCAATTGTAGTTCAAAATTGCATTTTGTTCATACG
This sequence comes from Echinarachnius parma, assembly GCA_037951105.1. Lineage (NCBI taxonomy): Eukaryota > Metazoa > Echinodermata > Echinoidea > Clypeasteroida > Echinarachniidae > Echinarachnius > Echinarachnius parma. Next base: position 22,523 of record JBAMJV010011895.1, on the reverse strand, counting down.
ATTTAGCTCTTCGGTAAAGTGATTTACCACTTTTAGCACACGAATTTTCTCGCTTTAAATTGAATGACAATTTTACGAAATAGAAACACGTTTTAAATCGAATGCAAACAAAATGTTTTCGAATGATCGTTATATGAATTCGAATGCTAAAAAAAGAATTTGAACTGCAAAATACAGCTACGGTGACAAAATCGGCGAAATTGAATGCACACAAAATAAATTCGTGTGGCCAAGTTACGAAAATGACCGAGAAATCCTATAGTAATAATTACTATAATATTTATAAACAAAAATCATAATGATTTTTGAAAAAGACTATCTTTGGGAATCCCAACAATCCTACAATAGCTAGCTGGGAAAGCAAGTTATGTATGGAAAAAATCTCTGGGAATTCCCACCTTCTGTCTTGCATATATAACGTTATAATGGTACAGCTACGTGTGAGGTGTGCCGTGTGCTAAAATGTTTGTGCGAGGTTGTATAATTATCATATTGCAATTATAGTCTAGACGGATTACTGAAAAAGAGCTCTTTATAAGAACCTAGAAGCATTTGGGGGTAAAAGTTGGGAATCAAGCTATTTTACATAATTTGGGGGTGCTGAATCCGATAAGCCCTGTTCCCAAGCATAATTTTGAGTTATTGACCATCTAATTTGCATAAACAAAATGGACGCCAAAATGACACCTTTGTAAAACCTGCCAAACGTGTTTATTCAATTACTTTGCAACCGGGCGATCAAAATCTGCAAATTTACTGTCTAAAATTATGTTTTTATATCAAAAGGAACATAAATAAGATAACGCTGATGTATTTAGTGGAAAAAGATGCACAATTGTGCAAATTAGTGGCCGCCATGGGTGATGTTGAGTCCAAGAAGTGTAGCCTTTGTACAGAGTGAATTGTACATTATCTTACCTGCTGCCTATGTTAATGTCAGAGGAATAAATAGTCTGATTATTATCCGTTACATACACATTCGATATATTTCACTATTTGCAGTACGATTATATAAAACTGTAAATGAATCATAATTAGTTAAAACTTCACTCAATAACTAAACGATTATACCACAATATAGGGGCAACGGTTTTTGAACCACAAGGTTTATTAATCATATTAAACATCGTGTGACTGCCTGTTACCAGTTTGGTGAAGTATGTGATAAGTATGTTGACTGTTCGTGCTCAGTATCGGTGATTAATGTTAAGCACACACTCCAGAAAAGGGGCTATATATGCAGATTTAGTTCCATTGAATGATACAAATATACAAAGTACTAAAATATGTAAAATCGTACTTGCATTATCATTATATATATCAAACATAGTCCAAAGGTCCCTTTTGCTTGTAACTACAAGCTTAATTCTTTTCATTAAACATCGTGTGGGGTCCGCTCGCTAGTCATAAGGACCGCTAGTCATAAGGACCGCTAATCATAAGGACCGCTATTCATAAGGACCGCTATTCATAATTTGAGAAGAGGGTCGCTATTCATAAGGGTCATTATTCATAAGGACCGCTATTCATAATCCAAGAAGAGGGTCGCTATTCATAATATGGAATGAGGGTCACTATACGAGAAGAGGGTCGTTAACCATAAACAATTAATAAGCAACACAATTATAATAATAAAGGGAAATTTGGATGGGGGACACCCTAATTGCTGTGGCGTAGCTATAAGGGGGGGGGGGGCGACACACGGCCCCGAATATTTGTCAAAAACATTTATTGAAAACATACATTTTTTGTATGTACTTGTATAATGTCGATCAGGAGAGAAATAAAACACACGTCTGCTTCATCACTGAGCTTTAAAGGGTACCACCACCCAAAAATAATATTTTTATTAAAGAAAGGTAACATCTTTAGTATTCCATTCCATCATCAAGTTCACAAAAATATGTTACCAGAAAAAATGTATAATTGGAAAACGCATCACCATTCTAAAGCATGCGTTCATGCGGTCTGAATTGCGAGGACTAATGTGTGCAGAGCGAACGAATCGCCCGGGATTATATTGTCTACAAACGTATGCGTGAATAGCATTGTCGCACTCGCAAATGTTTGGCACCAGGAAATAGTAGTGGTTCCGTAAGTGGTGGAAATTAATTGCTTTGTTAATGAATTACACAACCCTTTGCAAAATGTTGGGTATCTATTTGATATCAGAAAACGATACCAAAACATATAATAATGTGTTGTTATTTGCCTGCAGGTGGTCCCCTTTAATGAATCAAAACATACATTATGCCACATGGCGGATAAATATAACTCATTCCTGGTAACCGCGCGAATAATCCAAGAAGAGGGTCGCTAATCATAATATGGGAAGAGGGTCGCTAATCATAATACAAAATCGGGGTCTTTATTCATAAGGATCCCTATTCATAATACGAGAATAGGGTCGCTAGTCATAATACGAGAGTAGGACCGCTACTCATAATACTTAATGAGGGTCGCTAGTCATAATACGAGAAGTGAACCGCTACTCATAATACTGTTAGAGGACCGCTATTCATAATACGAGAAGAGGGTCGCTAGTCATAATAGGAGAGTAGGACCACTACTCTTAATACGAAATGAGGTTCGCTAGTCATAATACGAGAAGAGGGTCGCTAGTCATAAAACGAAAAGAGGACCGCTACTCATAATACGAAATGAGGTTCGCTAGTCATAATACGAGAAGAGGGTCGCTAGTCATAATACGAGAAGAGGACCACTACTCATAATACGGAATGAGGACCGCTATTCATAATACGAGAAGAGGTTCGCTAGTCATAATACGAGAAGAGGACCGCTACTCATAATACGGAATGAGGACCGCTATTCATGATACGAGAAGAGGGTCGCTAGTCATAATACGGAATGAGGACCGCTATTCATAATACGAGAAGAGGGTCGCTAGTCATAATACGGAATGAGGACCGCTATTCATAATACGAGAAGAGGTTCGCTAGTCATAATACGAGAAGAGGACCGCTACTCATAATACGGAATGAGGACCGCTATTCATGATACGAGAAGAGTGTCGCTAGTCATAATACGGAATGAGGACCGCTATTCATAATACGAGAAGAGGGTCGCTAGTCATAATACGGAATGAGGACCGCTATTCATAATACAATATTTCACTGATTTCAATCAATCAGAAATACCAGTTACCAGTTTAGTTAAATCCTAATATAAACACAACAAAAAAGTAACTTCCCCCCTAAGCAAAATGGCGTAACTTTTTAACAAATAGAGTTTGAGCAACATAACTTGGCAGGAATGTTTTTAAAATTATTGGCTAACGTCTCTGTGAAAATGAATTTGATCCACCATGCCATGCATGAGTGAGCATACATTAAAAGAAAAATGTCACTTTGTCCCCCTTATGTCCCCCTTAATCAAATAACATAACTTGTTAACGAAAAGGTTTTTAGCAAAATAACTCGGCAGGATTGTTCCTACATTTATTGACTAACTTATGTGTGAAAATTAAAATGCATGGCATGGCGGATCAAATTCATTTTCACAGAGACGTTAGCCAATAATTTTAGAAATATTCCTGCCAAGTTATGTTGCTCAAACCCTATTTGTTAAAAAGTTACGCCATTTTGCTTAGGGGGGAAGTATTTTGTTGTTATTTTTATTTACCTTCGTATGAAATACCACGGACAGAAGAATATTCAATGTTCTTACACGTTTGATGTGATTTGCTACTTAAAATACTACATCAAAGATAAACTCTCAAATGATTAAAACGTTAATTTTGTCACTAATGGCAGCCAATAATTTGCATATTCATAAGTCATCCATGTCATTAAATTCATCAGAATAATCTTTTTGACTTCCCTTATTGAAAACATACATCTGCGCATCGCTTCTTCGTATGTTTTACTAGCTTAGTTACCGAGTTATAATAAACACGTTTCTATCCGCTCAAATATATAGCGTCAATTGGAGGCCATTTTTGATATTCCAATTCTATTTGTATATAAGCACAATATACTACTGGTGATTCAATGAAACGATCTCATTCAATTATTTGACTCGCAGGAATGATTAAGACACTGATTATCAGTGTTATATTCAGTAGGCTTAAATTGCCCCAAAATAACTTGTTTTGTAAGACTTTTCTGTAGTGGCGGCTACTAATTTGCATATGTATGTGTCTTCGTGTACACTAACTACATCAGAGTTATCATATGCATGTTCCTTTTGATAGTAATCATCATTCTAGACATTTAATTTGCAAGTTTTGCTCGCCTGGTTGCAAAGTTATTGAACAAACTTGTTTTACAAGCTTAAAAAGGTGTCATTTTGGCGGCCAGTTTGTTTAGGCAAATTAGATGTTCAAAAACTCAATATTTCGCTTGGGAACAGGGCTAATCGGATTCAGCACCCCTAAATTATGTGAAATATCTTGGTTCCCAACTTTTACTCCCAAATGCTCCTAACATGCACATTTTCCAGAAATCCCACTAGACTATTAAAGGGAAATACAGTTTTATTTTAACGGCTAGCACTTGTGCATTATCATTAAAACTAATTATCATCATTCGACAATACATGTTTGAATTAGATTAAAGCCCAATACCAGTTTTGGGAAACGCCCCCACTCAGCAAAATGAAATTAACGCTCTTATTACCAATCATGTGAAAGAATATGTTTCTACTATTACGGGATGATAAACAAATTGGCCTGGAAATCGCCTGCTACTATTGATATATTTGGCAAATTATAAAACTTATCTACTGCAAATTGAAATCTCCGTGAATTGAAAACCCTCATGCGGTGCGGTGCTAATCCTATGGCAAATGCGGCTTACGTGTGTATGACCCGTCGTGTGTCGCACAAACGAGCGTATAATGGCCAGCGTAGACGGGCCAGATTGACGGTATATTTAGACTCAATGTCAGCGGTTTTCATAAACGTTTTAACTGATATTTCTGCATTTAACGATACTTCGGATTTTGTCCACGCAAGCCACTTGTTATGCCTTTTCTACATACTTATCCTTATCACCCGGGGGGGGGGGGGGGGGCACTCAACTATATTGCTGTACACACGCGCGACCACAGGTTTTTCAAACCCACCCTAAGTTTTATCCATTGGTCAAATGTATACCCTATTCAAGTATTTTCGCGTGCTTTTTTGACAATTTTGCCCCCTAAACAAGTATAACCCCTAAAACATACCCCTAAACAAAGTCTGCGTCAATTGCTCTCAATTAAACCTCTACAAATAATGGAAATGTTTAACCACCTTAAACATTTAACCCTAAACAAGGTCTACCTTAAATAAACCTATAATGTACAATAAGAACTACAGTCAACCTCACACTAAGTTTAAGGGGGGGGGGGGGGGGGGGGGCGGGGGGATATGATCGCGCAATCAAGGGACGTTCCCGAGATCTGGAATCCCCTGGAATCATTCGAAGTCGTACAAAATCCCCGGCAAACTCCAGACAAGTCCGGGAAACCAAGTTTGGAGAAAAAGATACCCCAAACGCGTATTTGTTTAACTCCACAAACATACCCTTTTTTCTTATTTTTGCCTTTTTGACACCCTCAAAGCGTCACGCACGTGACGCGCCATGATCGGCAAAAAGTACACTTTTTAGGCGTTTTTTTGGTCGCGCGTGTGTACAGCAATATAGTTGAGTGGCCTCCGGGACTTATCAATTAGTTTGGCCAATAAACTTATTTCCGAAAATTTTCCCAAAACGAGCATTTAGGTTTAAGATAACTTAACTTGATTAAAGGGGAAGGAAACGTTAGAATTGTTGCGTGCTTTTTTTCTGATAAGTCAGAATTCCTGCCACTTTGTATATTTCATATCGTATGGGTTTCACTAAATAGAGATACATGTACATGTTTGTTTGGATAATGAAACAATATTGTAAACGTCCAGACAAGCACAATCAGAACATAGTACATACAATCAAATTAAGTAAATACTTCACGATGTTTACCTTGATCTCAGATAACACGATTGTTTATTATATTAGTCCGAGTAATTAAATAATTGAACGATGATTGGGGAAAGGTTCAAATTTGCACCTTAAATGTGAGTCCTAAAGGGTGCAGAACTGCGGCCTGGGACGGGCATTTTTACCACAACAGTCACCTATTTCAATGTAATCCATTAAGGAGTTGGCAAATCAATGACTAATAATATTTATTCGAATTACAATTATTGTCCTCACTCTCAAGTTATTAAAGTTTTGGTCACTGTTGTTGCTGTTGTGTATAATGTGCATGTATGTATGTTGAGTGTGTGTGTGTATGTGTGTGTGTGTGTGTGTGTGTGTGTGTGTGTGTGTGTGTGTGTGTGTATATATATATATATATATGTGTGTGTGTGTGTATATGTACGTGTGTGCGAGTATGTGTGTCTCATTCGTGTTCTGTTTGTAAGAAAGAAATAGAAACATATTTTCATATATTTTGTGATTGTCCATGTGTTTGTAAACAATGGAAACAAATAGGAAACCAGTTAAATATTATTAACTACCATATATACAGTGGATTTATATTTTGATTGATGTTAGAGGAAACACAGGGAATGACAATATAGCTTATCATTTATACTTATTAAATATATGACATATTATAGTAGAAATATGGACGAGCTCCCACAAATAGGGAAGTTAGTAAGGCATTAATGGAGACTGAATAAAGGGATATAAACAAGCTTCCCAAGTCAAAATTCCCATAGAAACCAGAGGACAATCCTATGGTTCCCTATGGGTTTCCTATGGGTTTCCTATGGGCTCCTATGGGTTTTTTATGGGTTTCTATGGGACCCATAGTCATTTACCAGGTCGAAATTCCCATAGAATCAAAACCCATAGGAAACCCATAGGAATCACTTAGAAACTCATAGAAACCCATGTTCCACTTTCCCTATTGAAACCCATAGAAACCAATATGCCTATGGGTTTCTATGGGTCTCCTATGGGTGTTGTTTCTATGGGAATTGTGACCTGGGTTTGGTTAGAAATGAACTAGTGAACATTTTAAATTAGAATTCAAGACAGGTCAAATCATGTATGGTTACTTTGTTTGTCTTTGCTTTTGGTTTACTTTGATATAAATTAAGTTTAGAGCCTTGCAGCATTCTCCACCCCTACATTTAGAGTTATTTGTTTCTTAATTCAATGATATTATATTGTATTAAATATTATCATGTAGTGATCATAACCATATTGTTACAAATTTGTTCTATAATTTCGATGATGTATCATGACAAAGTACTGAATGAAGAAACCAAAAGTGTGATTATGTGTGGGTGTGGGTGTGTTTAATTATACCTGTGTCGGTGTATTCGTGTGTGTCTATTTCGATTATTTTAGGGATGTGATGAATTGGTATAATAAATCATGGGTGTAAACAAAAATTAAGCACATTGTGACATTACAATTGACGCTTTTTTATGTTCTAGTCATAAAACGAAGAGGGATATAAAAGACGATACAGGAGGGGAAATCATTATAGACTAGAGGAGTATACTAGCAAATGCGGAAAGAGGGGGAAGTGGCAATAAAATATCCAATTACATGTACAACAAATTGTCCTCGCACTAATTGCTCATAATATAAAATTTATTTATTTCCTCAATTAAACTACATTACAAATTTCAAGACATAATATTTCAAGTAATATTTTGAATGTTTCGCATCTATTCGATACATTTTAATATATACAATTACAATGGTAAAATATCTTTCTAAAGAAAGGGCAATTCGGAAAATCGCCAAATGTTCTGTGCTTCTACTGGTAATACAAATATATCAAGGTATGAGAGCACCACTAGAGGTCTAAGTAAGTTGTTAGGGTTTTGAAAATGTAACTAGATCCCTTCAAAGTGATCTAGTAAATTTGTTGATAAGTGCAACATCTGGCAAAAGGTTAATACAATGTGCATTATTTTGATCTAAAAAGTCGACTTACTAATGTGGAGGAATTCCATGACAATTGAATGTCAGAATGCCCGAGTAATTAGCAAAAAATGCAAAATGACATTATTTTGGTAACGCATTGCATTAACCATGTTAACCTAGCACACAAACAATTATCCCATGGAAAATTTTACGTTATAATACTTCAAATATAAATATTTGTATAGCAAAAGAGAAACCGATATAGTTCTGGCTATGTTTTGTGGATTCTGACAATACTAGATCCCTTTTGTTATCCCCTCTGTGTTTTAAGCGCACATCTCCACGTTTGCTGAAGTGTTCAGCACATGTTACATGATACTTTATTTTTATCATTTTGCGACACCACTGTTCCGGAATTAAAGTCCTATTCAATCTCTGCGATCTACTTTGCATATACACAGGTAATATCCCATTAAAAAAAAAAGATATAATACCAAAATTAATTAAACATTGCTTATTTTGTACTAATATATAGCATTGTATAGTATTTTAAACTACGTACATGCGTTCTTCAGGATTGTATTCGTGTTTCCGGAAAAGAGAAGAGGGAGTTTTTTGCATGAAAAGCAAAACAATTTTGTTAACATTTTACGAAATTCTTAAAAAGTTAATCATCGTCGTTAATCAAAATGCCTGACACAATGAACACACTGTAACTGTCGGATACGCGGCAGTATTACGTGAATACTCCCTCTCTCGGGGGTACCCACGATGGATGTTAACTATTATATATAGTAAATATTGTAAATCAATACTATTAGATAAAACAAATGTCGGGCTATTTGAGGTCAGTCGAGTTCATCATTGGTACTTTCACTAGGCATTGAAACAAACAAGTTTAGTATGTCCTTAAACTCCAATCGATTTTAATTAATATGGACTCGCATGGTGTGATACATGACTGTAATGAGCATGTTTTAAATGTCATAACTTTTCGTTGTCGTCACCGTATGCATAAAAACAAGCAATTGCTTGCAAGCAAAAGCATTTGCTTACAAGCACAAGCAATTGCTTACTGTTCGTAAGCAATTGCTTACCAAACAAGCAATTGCTTAAAACCGTATGCATAAAACGAACCTTTTACTTGTCTCGATAAGCAATTGCTTGCGTTTTTTCAAGCACATCCAGACCAGCTTGAGCTCTTGCTTACTCAGGGCATTCGCGTTTAAGGATCAAATTTTCGTACCTTTTCAGGATGATTTCAAGCTCCATATTCCAAAGGTTATGTTGTGATCAAATTCCTGTTATTTTAGAATTTTTACGGCAATTTTTGTCCATCGATCTGCACAGAAACCCCCTGATGCTCCGCGCTGTTTCCCCCCTATTTGCGTAATAAGAAATACTGCTGCCAGGTCGGGCACGAAGCGTTGTTGCCCTGCAGTGCGATGTTCGCACAACTGTAACGATCCTTTGTCCAACACGTAAGCAATTGCTTAGGCAGTGCAAGCAAAAGGTTTCAGCACAAGCAAAGGCCTATACGAATTTAAGCAATTGCTTGAACTTGATCTTTTGCTTGACAAGCTCTTGCTTGTGCTTAAAGCATTTGCTTATAAGCAATTGCTTGTTTGTATGCATACGGCTCATTATCTATCTTGGTATAGGTATCGTACCAAAACCTGCAACGCCGTTTTCTCCGTATAGTTTTACATTCAATCAATGCTTTTACCGATTTTTCGATCACTCTCGCTCATAGTCGTATATGCTACATAAACGAAAGCTTATCATCATGATCATGCTTATGAGGCAGAGATTGCGATGCATGTAATAACTTTAATTTCCATTCTTGCGATTTTCGCCGGCAACAGACATGTTAAATCACATATAACCATTCACATGCATCCCCATCATTATGTCTAAACACAACTAATTTATAAGAAAGCAATATAAACTATTAAATATATACATCCGATTTCTTAGCAATTACTCATTTATACATCGATTCAATTGACCAAAATGATTTGAACATACGAACAAGTAAGAGCACATTAAGGGTAATGCATTTCAATTATTCCTTTTACCTTATTAAAACATAAATATGACAATTACCGAGATTCAGTCGTGTGAACAAAAAAAATATAATGAACATTATTATTACACCAGAGTACTAGACGGTTATCATGGCAATTATCAGTTGTGTTTTTTGCAAGTTAGTGGAGAAGAGGCGTTATTCTCATTAAGCGGCATTAAAAAGGTACAAATTTCTTCTCTAGTTTAATTGAATCGACAATCCTTCCAATGTAATTCTGAAAATGGCGTAAAATAAGAATGATTGCGTCGTCCAACAATGAACAGTGCCATGACGTCAGAATCGTGCGGAAGCGCTGCGCGACATCCACACTTTATTATGGTATAATTTTACTACAATCTGACTTTTGAGAATGCATTATTAAGGATAAGAATAAATGTATAATATATCTACATCTAAAAACAGTGTTTTCAACCATGCAATGTACTATATTTAAGACAAAGCGAGGCGTGTGTAAAAGAAAACATAATATACTTTTTTTGGCGCTTCTTTTCGGGCTCTTTAAAGGGACTAGTAACATTGTCCAAATCCTCAAAATATTTTTTTAATTCTAGCGGTTCCCTTATTCTTGTTGTATTGGTATTAACAATAAAATCACGGGACATGTTTCAGTTTTTCAAATTTCCCTTTCGTTACAAAGATATGTATGATTGAAGTATTCAGATAAGAAAAACTCCGGGCTAGTTTTTCTTCCGTGTACAAAGTGAGTGCAGTGAGTTACTGAATATCACTTTGCATTTTCGCTCATTACTTGGCCATACAATGTCCATTTGACTTGAAATGTTCACACAATACCCTGTGGACATATGAGATAACAACAATATACATTGCATCAACCATTCATCACTTTTTGCACATGTCAACAAAGTTACTATATCCCTTTAAGTCATGCCCTCTAGACCAAAACTATAAATTCACTTTACATGAAACTTTGTATGGTAATATCGTCAGGGACTTGACGAAATTCGAAGTGCTACCATTTCCCTGTGTGGTTTCATGGTTTCTACTCCGTCATTCAAACCATGTCTAGGACATGCATGCGGTACCAGTCCTTGACTATGACGTAATCGTCATCCTTCTGTCCATGGTGAGTGAACATCCGGGTTCTCAGGCGATCCTTGGCGTTGCGATTCTTCTTGACCTCCTTGAGTGACAGATGATAAACGGCCCTGGGGGAAAAGAGTACAGGAAATTTAAAAGCGAGAAACCAATTCTAGTGAAATTGAGATCAAATAGTGAAGTGTGCACTTTGTGTATACTAGTATAATAGTATTGTGTATAATAGGTCATGATGCTTGGTTGGTATTCAGGGGCAGCTCTACGGGGGCCTAGAGAGAGAGAGGAGGGGGGGGGGGGGCAGACACGTAAACATGCAAGGCTCCCCTAGTGCCCCATTCTCCCGATCCCCACACACTGGACAAGTCCTAGCTACGCTGGAATGGCCACTGGATACATTTACTGATTTATAATAATAGCCTAATAATATATTTATTTTGTATAGCGCATAATATCGCACAATATATTTCCTATCCTATCATTTCTTTCCTCTGCCTTATGTAAAACTAATATTGATATAGGAGAGGTGTAGTAGGCGGCGTACGAGACTGGGGCTGCACCCCCCCCCCCCCCCCCCCCCCCCCCCCACACCAGGCATGCACACACCCCGAGGGATGGTGAAAAAGATTCAATCTGGGGGCTTGTTCTTCGGGTGACTTCTGACCCCCTCAGACCAAAAATGTCCAATAAGTCCATGCTTGGTCTGTTTCTCCGTTGGCTTATTATTGGTTTATTATTGATTTAAACATGTTAATGAAACAAATACATTATGCAGCATAGCAAGTACGCAGCTTGGGCTGCCATGAATATGATATTAATAACTGAATATCACCTTCCATGGATACATACCTTGGGTATCGTATCTTGTCTTTGATGTCGCACAGGAGAGCGTTGAACTTCTTCTGACACTCCTCGGCGGTCCAGAACCCCTGCCAAAAATCACGAAGAAGGATAAGTTATAACCAATGCCATTATATTATCGCCACACACGGAGTTACACCGCCCTGATGCCAACCCAGACCTACCTATCCACGAGGATATAGAGAACATGCGCATAAAAGCACACTTTGGGTCTTCTGCGAAGTGTCTAGAACATACAGCTGAGTGTGGCGCTAAACCTGTGCGGCCGGTTTTCTTAAAGCGGTGGTCACAACCCGCCGTACTTGCAAGTGCGTGCCCCGTGCGTGCTGTCTACATGCAAAAACGTGGGCAAAATTTGGGTATCCGTACGTGGTGAGTACCGACTCAGTACCGACTCAGTACGGATTTGGGAGCACGCAGACACGACGTAGCACTTTTAGTGCACGAGGAACTTTCGCTGCGTTCGCTGCGTTTTCGCTGCGTTCTACAGCCAATGAGCGCACGTGCGTGCTGCGCACGTGATAAGTGCGTGGTCCGTGCTTACTCGGCACTTCCCCAGTTCAACTGTCCAATGAGCACGCAGAACTCGCGTGGACCGTACCGAGTAAGCACGTGCTCCGCACTTACAACGCACTTTGTGCGCACTGATTTCTGCAGTATAATATGAGCAGAAAAGGTTGTTCGCACTTGCGCGCACTTACCGTACGTGAGCAGCACGTGTAAGTACGGCCTCCGTACGATAACGTGGCAACCGCACGGAGACCGTACGTTGTAAGCACGTTGTAAGCACGTTGTAAGCACGTACAACGCACTTACCACGTGCGCAACGTACGATGCACGCAACCGTTCACGGCCAGGCGTGGCGTGCGGGCCACGCACTTACACCGTGCGTTGACGGTACTCCCTCCCTGCCTTTGCCACTCCCTCCCTACGTTTTCAGAAAAACGTGGCGGCCGTGGCCTCCCCAAAAACCGTACGGACTAAAAACACGCACGGTGGGTTGTGACCAGGGCTTAACCAAGACCTTTTACGTGACCCTACGTCAGAGCCAGTAGAAAACAGTCGGTGATTCTGAATAGGGTCTACTTCATACAAAGACAGTCCATCATCTCCATCGATGAATAATGGAAGATAGCCCTGCATGTGACTGCATGAATTTAGACCAGACAGTGCAGCATGCAGTCAAATGACTGCCCTATCCGATGTTTTCCCGATGTTGTTCTGACAGTTGTCTTGACCTGGCTAACTGATAGTAGGCTTGTTAAGACCACAAAATATGGGTGTTCACTGCGATTTGGGGTACAACTCTTTTAATAACTTCAACATATGCCTTGGATGAAAAGAAGAAAATTCATCCAAAGAGACACTCTGTATCTATGCAAATTAGGCCTAATTTCCATAATTTATGCAAATTTATTCATGAAAATGGGCTATTCCATGAAAATGGTGTTTTCATTGACATATTTGAAGGAGAACATATTCCTTGGATCAAAAGAAGAAAATTAATTCAAAGAGACACCCTGTTTATATGCAAATTATGTCTAATTTCCATAATTTATGCAAATGTATTGATGGGAATGGGATATCTATGCCAATGGTGTTTTTATTGACATATTCGGGAGAACATAATCCTTGGATCAAAAGAAGAAAATGTATCCAAAGAGACACTCTGTATCTATGCAAATTAGGCCTAATTTCCATAATTTATGCAAATTTATTCATGGGCCCAGAAATAACGGAACGGGGCACTTCCCAAAATAAAGCCACGAAATGACTGGGTCCATCGGATAGTGTGTCTTTTCAAATGAAAATTGATACCAAGAACATTAATTTTGGTCGTGCAGTTTTTGTTTTAGAGTGCTGTGAGTGACACCATGTCAGGGTTAATTTTTCTTCAATTTTGACTGACCTATTGGCTAAAGAATGACCCGAACGGCTCGTCATAGAATTACGGTGAACAATGATGCGGACACCTTTGTTAATGTGCAATCGACTGAATAGCCACAGCACCGTAATTCTATAACGAGCCGTTTTGGTTCATTCTTTAGCCAATAGGTCAGTTAAAATTGAAGAAAAATGAACCCTGACATGGTGTCACTCACAGCGCTGTAAAACAAAAACTACAAGACCAAAATTAATGTTCTTGGTATCAATTTTCATTTGAAAAAACACATATCCGATGGACCCAGTCATTTAGTGGCTTTATTTTGGGAAGTGCCCTGTTCCGTTATTTCTGGGCCCATGAATAAATTTGCATAAATTATGGAAATTAGGCCTAATTTGCATAGATACAGAGTGTCTCTTTGGATAAATGTTCTTCTTTTGATCCAAGGATTATGTTCTCCCGAATATGTCAATAAAAACACCATTGGCATAGATATCCCATTCCCATCAATACATTTGCATAAATTATGGAAAATAGACCTAATTTGCATATAAACTGGGTGTCTCTTTGAATTAATTTTCTTCTTTTGATCCAAGGAATATGTTCTCCTTAAAATATGTCAATACAAACACCATTTTCATGGAATATCCCATTTTCATGAATAAATTTGCATAAATTATGGAAATTAGGCCTAATTTGCATAGATACAGAGTGTCTCTTTGGATGAATTTTCTTCTTTTTATCCAAGGAATATGTTGAAGTTACTAAAAGAATTGTACCCCAAATCGCAGTGGCGGACCTCTTAACAAGCCTACTATGACAAACTAATGTAAACTTGACATTATAGATCACTAGTTTAGTTGTGTACAGTGGCGTGGCGTGGTCGGACTGATTGGGGGGGGGGGGGGGGGGGCACACAAAATTATTGGGGGCACACCTTATGTATTTCTTTGTTTTTTCAAAAATGGGCCCTTATGTTTTCTATTGTTTTTTCAACATTATTGGGGGGGGGGGGCACAGGCCCCCCCCCCCCGTGCCCCCCCCCCCCCCCGTAGCTACGCCACTGGTTGTGTATAATCAGGGGGAGGGAGTCGACAAGACCGATTGTTGCCCGAGACCATGGTTTCGATGGCAGAGACCGATGAAAAGTGGACCCGAGACCGATAGCAAGTAGACATTTCTGAATTGGGTAGGGGGGGGGGGGGTGCGTACGCACCCAACGCACCCCCCCCCCCCCCCCCCCCCCATGATTATACACAAAAGCTCCCGTAAGTGCAATTTTGTGCGTATGGGTATACTTTAGAATAGAGTGATTACATTAGTGTCCATATTCTATACTAAGCTTACCCCAGACTTTCCCGGTAGCTCCTTGGACTTCATCCACTCGATTTGAAGAGATGACGTGCTTGGAATCGTCCCGAAACCCGCACAGGATCTCCGGGATTCCCGCCATGTGGGTCTGGACCACCATGTCAGAGACGTGTACCTTGTGCAGAAACAAAAAACATGTTACAGTCAGTGTTTGTAATCGAGTCGAGTCGAGCTCGAATACGAATCAACATGCATTGCGTTCGAGTCCAGTCAATCCCAAGTCAAGTCGAGTCCGAATCAACAGGCGGTCGAGTCACAAGTCAAGTCGAGTCAACATAGGTTCGAGTCACGAGTCAAGTCGAGTCAACAGAGTTTCAAGTCACTAGTCAAATCGAGTCTACAGGAACTCGAGTCGCGAGTCAGTTCGAGTCAACAGAGGGTCGAGTCATCAGGTGGTTGAGTCAATAGTCGAGTCGAGTCACGAGTCAACAGAGTCGCGCGTCAGTTCGAGTCAACAGTGACAGAAGGTCGAGTCAACAGAGGGTCGAGTCACGAGTCGACTCAAGTCAACAGAGGATCGAGTCACGAGTCAAACCATCGAGTCGACAGGGGCTCGTGTCTAACTCATCAGGCGGTCGAGTCATGAGTCAAATCGAGTTGACAGGTGATAATGGCAAGGACGGGTCGAGGCTTTTTTTTATGCAAAGCTTGATTATTGTCGAGTCAATAAGTCGAGTCGACTCATATGGCAGTTTAAGTCGAGTCTAATCAATTGTGAAGCACCCCGCATTACATGTATGATTATATCTTTCACGTTCAAATGATTGATGATTCGGAAGTAGTGCATCACCCCCCTCGAAAAATCTGCATCGACACCCCCCTCGAAAAATCTCCACCGACACCCCTCCCCCCTCGAAAGATCTTCACCGACACCCCCCTACACGAAAAATCTTCACCGACACCCCCCTCGAAAAATCTTCACCGACACCCCCTCGAAAAATCTTCACCGACACCCCCTCCCCCCCCCCCCCCCCCCTGCTTCTCTTTCAATACTTTTTGTCGTTTTATAGCCCTTCCCTATTAAGACTCGCCATTAAAATGATAATGATATTTGCTTTTACCTGTTGAAAGACGTATTGCTCCTTTTATCTGTGATGGGCTTGTTGGTCTTGATAGCGACGTAGTTGTTGGGAGGGCGCTGTTCCGATTCTTTGCGCTCTGCCTGTGTCTCCGAGGTGAACAGTATGCTGTGTTCGCCGCAGCGGGCCCGAGACACCGAGTAGTACGAGGCATTGGCGTTCACTGGTTGACGTTGCGCAATATCTGGGGAATCCCCGTCCGCTTTGGGCAAAACATGAAGAAAATACAACAAGACAGTGACGCAGCGTGGTCGGACTGGTTCGGGGGGGGGAGGGGGGGGGGGCGGCACTCAAATTATTGGGGGCACAATTTTGAATAAATTAATGATTTTTTATCCCCTTTAGTTTCATACAGTTTTGTTTTAATAATTAGGAGCACGTGACCCCCACCCCCTGTATTAGTTACGCCACTTTAAAAGCAAAAATGCAGCGTTGCCGAGCAGTCGCAAATTGCTAAATTGTGAAGGGGGCATAGTGCACCCTCGGGCATTTATAATGAAAAAGTATAGTTGACTTACCACTCGTGACATAACGGATAAAGTTATGTCCAGTGAAACTCATCTCCTTAGAAGAGTGGTGCAGCTCGTAGTCCGTGTCTTTGAGTAGCTCGATGTAGTATGTCCCGGCACACAGCGTGACGAGGATGTCGACTTTGTCGACGCTCGAGGCGGCTCGGAGGAGGCGACACAACGCGCCACGGCGAGCGACAAAGTCGATGTTGAGCCTAGATGACCAAAAATACGTTATAACGAGTAATTATTCAGCACATTTGTCCAGTTGCACGGCGTTATTAGGATGCCGACTTGGTCGACGCTCGAAACGGCTTAAGACGCAAAGCGCCACGTCCAACGACAAAGTCGACTTCATGGATGTTGAGTCTTGAAGACAATATTAATATAATTAATAATCGGTTGCTGTTGTTGTTGTTGGCGTTCTGAGGAGCAAGATAATTTTGCAGAGACATTGCTGCAAGGGAGATTCCCCCCCCCCCCATCCCAATTTAAACAAACATAATAAAGAACACAAGGGACATCTTTTCTTCTTCTTTTTTTAATCAAAGCCAAATAACAATATACAGGGAAAGTTGCCGAAGCCGAAATCGTCACTATTGTTAAAATCGTCTAAAAGGGGGCTTAAAGGGATGGTTGAGTTTAAAGAGGGCGCTGCACCCAAACAATTGTTTGTGAGGTAATGAAAAGCTGAGTGTCAAATTCGAGCAAACAATTTTAATGACAGAATAAACTTTATTTGATCAAAATCGGTTCAGAAATGGCTGAAATATCCATAAACATAACCATTTGTAATACTTGTGGGACCCCACAATATTCGAGAATTTTTAACCAGCCGTTAAAAATGTTTTTAAAATGCTTCCTCTTGTCAAAAATGTACAAAACAGGTTTTTAAATAGTTGTTGATTATCTCTCTATCTAATCAATATTTCAACAAAACATCACATGCACAATATTTTATTTAAAATGGTTTAAACAAATGGTTTTTTTTAAAGCGCCCTCTTTAGTTCAAACACCTCTTTTTGAATGATAACAGGCTTTTTACTTAGTCATTTGTATATTTTAAATTCCTTTTGAGCATGGTAGAGTTAGAACTATTAGTTTGTAGTGTAATAGTGCAGGTATTGGTTACTAAAATTCAGTTTGTCTAAAACTGTACTCTCTCTACCAGAACTCAACTATCCCTTTAAAGGGTACCACCAACCAAAAATAACATTCTTATAAATGAAAGGTAACATTTTTAGTAGTCCATTCCATCAATAAATTCAGAAAAATATGTTTCCAGAAAAAATATATACAATTGGAAAACGCATCACCATTCTAAAGTATGCGTCCATGGGTCTGCATGTACGAAGACTACATAATTCGCCCAGAGCTAAAGCCCTCTGAAGACAGAGCCGACTCGATTCGACTGATTTTCATTCGGATCGGCTCAGTTGTCAGTGCCTCGCGACACACATTTTGCCAGTCGAGAGACAGTCGGATGCTAGTTGGGGCCGATTCAACACGATGAAACGGATCCGACCGACCGGGCCCACCTCTAGCCTGATTGAAACCAGTCGGATCGGGTCGAGTCGGCTCGGTCTGCGCCGGGCTTTACGAATCGTCCGGAACTCTATTGTCTCCAAACGTACGCGTGAATAGAATTGGCGCACTCGCAACTGTTTGGCGCGTACGGAACCAAGACATAATAGTGGTTCCGTAAGTGATGGTAATTAATTGCACTGTTTATGAATTATACAACCATTCGCATACTGTTGGGTATTTAATCTGGTCTTCCCCTTTAAATCGTCGACTTGAAAGCATTTTTTTGTCCAAATCTTTACATTTATAGAAAAGTTATGATATATTCTTTCACATGGTAGATGACAACAGCGTATTTATCATTTCATTGTGAAGCATTTCCCAATGATGTTATTTTGATTTAAATGTGCCGTCCAATGATTTGAGTGCGCCCCTCTCAATCAGTTGGACCACGCTACGCCACTACGATCGACAAGTGGACATTGGGTATGGAAGACTTATGTAGATGTTTAAATGAATATTAAATGATTGTATTAGATGAACAATTGTTTCGGTAATTAGATATCATGGATATGGAAGGCATCTCGAATGATTCGAGCATTTGTGTAAATGCAAATAAACATGTGTACATAACAACAATCTTTGTGTTAAAATAAACAAATACGAGGCAATATGTTTTAAAGGCTATAATTACACGGCCTTACTTTCTTGACGCGACATCATCCCGGGGGACCAAAATGTCGTTCTCAATCAGCTCTAATTCGTGGTCGCGCATCCACTCCATGATCGGAACCAACGATGCCGGCTGCATGCCGACCGCTTCATGTTGCACGAAGTCGTCAAGTCCCTGTTTGAGGTCGAAATTCGGAGTGTCGTCGTCGGGTTCGACGAGGAAGCGACGGTTCTTCAGATCGTTGCAGTACTTCATCTCTCCGTCCGTCGAGAACGAGCCGACGACCGTGTGGTCTCGAACTTCGAACGATTCTCCCCGGCTGGCCATTTTTGTGACTCAAATCAGTTTTTATTAGTTCAAACTGATAATATGCCAATTGCGCTAGTTATTTCTCGGAAGTATTTATAAGGAAAAGACGAACCTGCTCTTCATGGAGGCTTTTAAAAGCAAACTTTCTGCCGAATACTGGGCCCGATGTCAGAAACAGGATTGACTGCGATTGAAACGCCTAGATGGGCGTATATATGATTCATGTCAGATAGCGGTGTAGCGCCGGGAGGATGTAGGGCGGGGGGGGGGGGGGGGGGGGAGCATGTAAGTCACGCCGCCCCCTCAATAATTTGAATATAACACAATTTAAACAAACACAATAAAAACAGGGATATCCCTTATGAAATAAAGAGATTCATAGAATGCCCCCCCCCCCCCCCCCCAAACACTTGGTCCGACCACGCTACGCCACTGGTGAAGTATCTTTCCCTTGGGTAAGTAGACTCGACTCACCCCTGAATATGAATAATATGTTGCAAGTATTATGTTTTACTCTCTCCAATTTCACAATACTATAACAGCCATAGTCTCATGCCAAGTAGATACTATGTGGTTGTGATATAATATAATAAACAAAGCAATATTACTAACAGCATCAATTTATTATCATAATATTGTAATATGATATACTAATTATAATAATGATAATGATAATAATACAATGATAGTAATAATGATAATGAAAATAATATTGATCATGATTATGAATAGTAATAATATCTCTAATATTCACAAAAATCATAATGATTTTTGAAAAAGACTATCTTTGGGAATCCCATTCTTTGTTTTTATAAATGTTCTATATTTGCTGGTTCTTTGTTTTTTTTATTTAGTTACAGACTGACACGTTTAATGAAGTATGAATGTTTTTGTCAGCGATCGCCCTTTATGTCAATACCAGCCAGGAGCTATAGTTTTTATTTGGCCGGCAAACTGCCAAACATTGTCCGGAAATCGTTCCAAATCACTTCAAATTGCTATTGATTGACATTTAAAAAAGGATGTGGATTTAGTTCTCTTTTGGCGAAATGAAGAAATATGATGAAAAAAAAAATCCGTTATGTACACACAGTTCTATAGTATCCACATACAGCCAAAACATTGTAATGAAACAATTACATAACAAATATCAATGTTCTACTTTGCAGGGGATCGCTGTTGGTGGTCTTTATAGGCAGGTTGGCTGCTATAGACATGTGGTACGTCGCTAATTAGACAGGTGTATGTTTGCTTGTATGATTTTGCAAACAAATGCAACTTTACCGTTTATTATTATGGAGGCTGCACATGTGGATATTGTATAGGGTTTTAATTACCAAATAAAGCCTACTATAGTAATACAACCGTTTCAATGAATTTTAATAAAAAATCTAAGAGAACTGAACATTACATTTTTTATATATTTTATTTTGGACAACATCTCGCAATTTTTTAGTAACTGTAAACGTTTGAGGTAGCATTATTCAATAAAATCACACAATCACCGTGTAACTATACACCTGGGAGAGCAAGTTATTTATGAAAACAAAAATCTCTGGGAATTCCCACTTTCTGCCTTGCCCAATGTAATATAATAATACAGCTAGGTGACATTCAACATATTTCGCAATACGAGGTGTGCCGTGTTCTAAAATGTTTGTGCGAGATTGTATAATTATCATATTGCAATTAAAGGGAAATACAGTAAAATTTAGTTTTAGCGGTAAACACATAAATGTGGGCCCCACATTTTGTCGATACCTTAAACAAATATTTATAAAGCTTACACATTGTAGAAGATACACAAGAGGTTGATATTTGGATGAAAATAACCTTCTAACTAAGCTGTTAATATGCCCTTCTACCATTCAAGTATACATGAGTTAGAAATAGTATCTTTTAATGATAACGTACACATTTTAGTTACTATACAATTCAGATTGACCAGAACTGTACTATCACTTTCAATGTTACATTTTATTATAAAAATAGTTTGATAAATTCATGTTTATACCGACATTTATGGAATATTTAATTCGTTTATTTATCATATTTTAATACATGTAATAAATGAATTTGCTATATAGTGCAATCGTGTTGATGAGGACGTCTGGTTTGTATTGCATCCAGGGGTCACATCAAAACTGGTACCCAAATAACAATGGCACCAAACATTTACAAAAATTTCTAAGAAAATAGGTATAAGGTCCAATAACATCCATTATAGAGTTTCTCGTACATGGACTGGAAACCCGTATTTATTAAGTCTCTCAAGTTATGCATTTTGGATTATGACCGTACAAAATATTCATATCGAGGGGGGGGGGGGGGAGGGAGGTATGTATGTAGCTGAATCAAGTTCAATGGAATTCCAATTTTTACCGCACATAGCTGACAATTTCCGTACAAACACATGAATAATTTGTTTGTTTGGATGATGTATTTGTATGCATTGTAAATAGACTATAGGCATGAACACTGCTGCACACACAAACATGACACACAATACGGTATAAGTCATGACAAGCACAATCAGCACAATGATACATGCACTGGCGTACTGATGGGGAAGGGGGGGGGGGGTGGGCTTGGTGTTGCCCCCCCCCCCCCCCCAATGCAATTTAAACATTGGTGGTTATTTATAATCCGATATCAGTGATTAAAAAGGGTATTTCTTGAGACATGATAACTCAGATTCTACATTCTACAAGTCCTAGGTATACAATCGACTGATTGTCACTTTCGTGTGAGGGTTGAAATATGTGGATTTGGGTTCTTTTTGCCTTAGCCATGTGAGTGAAATAATATGAGGAAGACTAAAAATATAAACAGAAACTTATCGAGCAATATAATTATGTACACAGTCCTATGCATAGTATCCACATATGTGACCGCTTACACCAAAACCCACATAAAGTCGCGGTATATGATTCTCCGCTACGAGCCAAAGTATGTAATTTTTGCTGAAAAATCAAATTTTAAAACTTTACTTTACCTGAAAGCATAATCTTTCCTCTATCGACTGTTTCATATTTTGAGTCTTAAAACGAAGCCAACGTTGAGTTAATGGATTCAATAGATAGCTCCTCCGCACTACGCGCCTGAGTGACCCTAATCTTTAGAGCCTCTTTTCTCCTCATTCTGTAAAACTAGACCTTCCCACTCTCCTACATTTAATCGCTTTGTTGAATAGGTTCGGAGTGTCCAAATTTGATGAGTTATATATCATTTTAAAGCTTAGAGTCTACTCTTTCCAGCTAGATAGAAAAATCCAAATTCATGTTTGTCAACTTTTT
>JBAMJV010011894.1:0-80851 GCA_037951105.1 Echinarachnius parma | reverse complement strand
AATAACTGAACCAAAATCACGCATAAGATATAAAGCAAACTGTACAAAATATAAGCGAAAGGATGAAGGGAAACCATTATAATCCCAAAATAAATTTTTTAAAGTACTTTCAGGAAACCGTCCATCACATAATGGCTGCAAAGTCAACACATATTATTTCCTTTGCATGATGTAACTGAATACTTCTCAAGGGTGTCGACCCCAAAGACTAATCTTCATGTATAATATTTTGTACACAATATTTTGACACTTTAATATTAGGTATGAGTTTACATTAAAGGGAGTATCCTTGATTTAAAAATCTTTCCTGTAGATACTGTAGATGATAATAAACACAACACCTACGTGAAATTTTAGATAAAACAACGCTGTAATTTGGATTCTTCAAATATAAAAACATTAAAAATATAGATCAAATCCTCTCTTTTAAGTACTTATAATCCCAAATAAATTATCGCTATAAGTACTTTCAGGAAGCCCTCTATCACATAATGGCTGTAAAGTCAACACATATATCGCTTCCTTTGCAGGATGTAACTAAATACTTCTCTCAAGGGTGTTGACCCCAAAGACTAATTTTCACGTACAATATTTTGTACATAACATTTTGACATTAATTGGGTATGAGTTTACATTAAAGGGAGTATCCTTGATTTAAAAATCTTCTGAACGGTTTCCTGTAGATACTGTATATGATAATAAAGACAACACCTACGTGAAATTTTAGATAAAACAACGCTGTAATTTGGATTCTTCAAATATAAAAACATTAAAAATATAGATCAAATCCTCTCTTTTAAGTATTATAATCCCAAATAAATTATCGCTATAAGTACTTTCAGGAAGCCCTCTATCACATAATGGCTGTAAAGTCAACACATATATCGCTTCCTTTGCAGGATGTAACTAAATACTTCTCAAGGGTGTCGACCCCAAATACTAATTTTCACGTACAATATTTTGTACATAACATTTTGACATTAATTGGGTATGAGTTTACATTACAGGGTGTATCCGTGATATACAAATCATCTGAATCGTTTCCAGTAGATAGATGAGAATAAACACAACACCTACAATGTACGTGAACATTTTAGATAAAACAACGCTGTAATTTGGATTCTTCTAATAACAAAAACAACCCTGAAAAAATGGATCAAATCCTGTCTTTAATGCTACCATTATAATCTCAAAATAATTAATCTCTATAAAGTTTCCTCGGGGAAGCCCTCTATCACATAATGGCTGTAAAGTCAACACATATCGCTTCCTTTGCAGGATGTAACTAAATACTTCTCAAGGGTGCCGCCCCCAAAGACTAATTTTATGACAATATGCTTTACATAATATGTTGACACTAATTGGGCCTGATTTTGCATTAAAGTACATTTTTGAGAATTCAGGATTTTTTTAAAAACTTCATTTCCTGTAGTGCACATGCTAATTTCACATGGATAACATTCTTGAGATGGATAATCAAAACCTAAATCCTCTTTAATTGGACATTCAGTTATTTGAAACGTAATACTATAAGAATGTACCAAACATTTTGAAAGGATTAAATGTAAACCCTTGTAATTCCAATAATAAAGTGGTACTTACAATCCATCGTACAGGCAAAGGGCTTAAAGGGATCTAGTAACTTTGTTGACATGTGCAAAAAGTGATGAATGGTTGATGCAATGTATATTATTGTTATCTCATATGTCCACAGGGTATTGTGTGAAAATTTCAAGTCAAATGGACATTGCATGGCCAAGTAATAAGCGAAAATGCAAAGTGATATTCAATAACTCACTGCACTCACTTTGTACACAGAAGAAAAACTTGCCCGGAGTTTTTCGTATCTAAATACTTTGATCGTATATATCTTTGTAACAAAAGGGAAATTTAAAAAACCGAAACTTGTCCCATGATTTTATTGTTAATACGAATACAACAAGGTATGAGGGAACAGCTAGAATAACAATTTTATTTTGAGGATTTGGACAATGTTACTAAGTCCCTTTAACCTAAACCCTTGACCTCCTGAACAGACATTACATTATACATGTACATCATGTCCATACAAAGGACATTCAAACCCATGACCTCATGATTAGAAGACCTATGCCACAACCAATCTGCCGCAACACCTCCACAAGATAATTGACAAATCACTTGGGGTGCAACGCATGCTCCGCTGTAATCTGAATGATGTTACAGGGGGTGCGTGACTCACAGCACATACAGGCTTAAAGGGATATAGTAAAATTGTCCAAATCCACAAAATTTCATTCGAAATCTAGTGGTTCTCACAAAACTTGTTGTATTCATATTACCAATATAAGCATGGAACAGGTTTTGGTTTTTCAATTTCCCTTTCATTACAAATATATTTACAATTGAAATGCTCAGATTTTTAACTATCCACTGGATAATCATAACTGTGTACAAAGTCGGTGCAATGAGTTAGCAAATATCACTTTTTTATAACACATTTTTATAAACTATTCATAACATTTTGCATGTCTACAAAGTTACTAGATCCCTTTAAAATGTTAATTGGCACCACATTCTACCCGAACAACATGTTCCTGTGATACATTGCGTGTGAGGGTGTTGGGGTAATTTGTTAGGACGTGCGCCCACCTACTACGTGCTCGTGGGTACAAGCTAGTATAGGCATGCACTTTATGTGAAGAACATGGAGCCATTTAAAAAAATGCTTTTGATCGAAAGTTACATCGAGTGATTATAAAGAATATTATTTACAACTTATATCTAAATAGACAAGGAATATTCATTAACAAATATATGTATATTGTCATACATTATCATTCTTGTCATATGTGGATGCATGAATATTTTTTTCTATCAAATAAAACCCCCAACTAAAATATTTTAATTTTAATTTTAACTTTATAAACTGTGAATCATGCTCATACTATTTGTTTTACTAATTGAAATTGGAAGTTTAAATGGTTCTTATTATTATCTTAGATGATGGAGTTGAGAAAACAATTGTAATAACGGCTCTCATAATAAAACATTGTAAAAGGCTATATGATTGCCTTCAATAAGTATTGGAATTCAAACAGGAAAGCACGTACAAATCAGTCTGGACTTAATGAGGATCATTTATATGCTATAAGTGAATAATTCATAGGTACAGTTTAGTCTAAGATATAATATGCGTGCCCCATATGTTTCTGGCAAGAGTGCTCCTAAAATTAAAAAATATATATATTTAATATCTGGACTTGGCCAAAGTCCCAGACAAGTCTGCGCGTGAGTTGGCTGCTATAAATGGAGAGATATTTTAGGAATTCATAATGTAACTTTGTATTGCTCATTGTCTGTTATGTCTAGGTTCTAACAGTTGACATCACAGTATATTGCACAACTGAGAATTGTTTTGTTTTACAGCTTCAACAATTGATAATTGTGAATTAATACTGGTCAATTGTTTGATTTTTTTTCAACACATGTTGCTTGGTTCATTAATCCCATCAAATTATAAATGTAGAGATATTTCAGGAAAGCCTAATGCAGTTTTGTATTGCTCATTCTCTGTCATGTCTGAGTTGTAAACAGTTAACATATTATAGTATTGCACATGTATCTGAAAGTTCCTTTATTTGAATATACTACAACAATAATTGAGATATTTTTAAAATCAAAAACTTCACATCTTCATAAGATCTGATTAATCAAATTATATATATTTTCTTAAAGAAAGAAGTTGAAGCACCGCTACAGAAAAATCAATACACATATATGTACAAATTAATATCCACTATGTTAGAAAAATGAGTGGAATACACCAGTACACAAGCTTTCAATATTCCTGGATGTACACGTGGTCCCATCTGTTCAGTTTTGTGTAATAGTCCTTTCTGTGGTTCATGTGCATGGGACTGAGCTTAAATACACAATGGTGTTTACAAGGGATAAACCTCTAGATTGATTGTGATTATGAACCAACTTCCATTTTAAATACAAATCATAGGATGCTCAGTCAAAATATAGGTAAAGGAAATTATGAATGCCTGTGGCTTCACTTCAACAACAATTAAAATCAACATTACAATTAAATAAATCAAAACTATCATATCAAAAACTGAAATTAAACAAAAATATTGAACCAATTTGTTTTGGGAAGTCCTGTGTGGTAAATACAGCCAATGAGAATTACTCTGTCTTGTAAGCAACTAGTTTATTATTTCTCCCCCTTCCCGAGTTGGAAATTAAAATGATTAAAATAAATCAAGTTCATAACCTACTTTTTAAGAACAGAGGGTCATAGGTATCAAGTTTCATTTTAACCTATTCCCTACTAGTTCTTGCAATCCCCAGAGTAGATTCAGGGCTATCCAGGATCATGTAAAGCAAAGAACTAGTTGATATTTCAAAACTTTATCATTTGCTTGAACTGTTCCCAAAAATACCTGGCCTGTGGTCTATGGAAAATGCACATTATACCCAAATCATGTAGTCTTGAAATGGGTTAATGCTGATAAATATACAAAAGTCAGGGCTCGACAATAGCACTTGCCCTATTGCTCGAATCAAGTAAAAATTGATGTCGGGCAAGTCAACATTTCATAAATTGCCTAGTTTGATTGCCTGATCTGGCAACTTAATTACTGGTCAACTATGAGAGAAAAACATGACTTCTTAAGTGAAAATCTCATCTAGAAGTAAGCGGACAAGTACAATTTCTGATCGGGCAAGTAACATTGGTAAAGACATGATTTTACTTGCCTGAATGGGCCAGTAAGTAAAACTTAGTGTGGAGGCATGCAAACGTAAATCATTTATATATCTCAGGAACAAATCGTCTTAGCTAGGTTGAACTAATTACCCTACAAGTAAAGCGGAATAGGAGAATGGTTGTCAGATAACTTCCCCAAGTACTTCCCAGGACAGTCTTGGGTCTTGAGTTCCAGATTCCAAGAAGGAAACCAACTTTAATTAAATCATAAAGCAGGGTTCTGTTTCGAAGGAGATTTGAACTCGAGCCAAATTTCTTATTAAATAAAGATGCCTCCAGTCTCTCTTTATATTATTTCATTAACAATGAGGAATATATCATTATGTTAAAAACTTTAAATGGACAATGAGAAGTAATACATGGAGGGATATAATGAAACAAATATATAAATATTTACATAAGAGATGTATTTAAAGATAGAGGTACATGTAACATACATAGAAAAAGGGGCTAGTTTTATACAAACTCTAAATTTTTATCTTACTTTAAGCCTTTTATTAAAACTTTAAACCAAGAATGTGGTGAGCCGAGTCTGTTACATAAAAAAATACACAACATACATTATAAAATGTCTGGAGAAAGTGTTACATTTTATGTATACATATATATCTCTATAAATTGGAGATGATATGTAGTGTCATTGACAAATTAAATCTAATAAATAGACTTTATGTTCCTATTTTAAGCAGCAACCTTCTCACTCGAGTTGGCAGATCTACAACTGGCTGTATCTGGATCGGAGATTACCATGTGGACTGTCAGACTCACACAAACATGTTTTGATCACGAGGATCAATTTAAGACTACAAGAAATTATACATGGAGCAAGAGTATAAATTAGAGACTGCAAGACTTATAAACATGTTCAGAACATGTATACATTTATAGTTAACTCTTAAATAATAAGACTTGATGTTCCTACAGTATTTTGCGCAACATCCTTCCCACTCGTGTTGGCAGATCTACTATGATCTTATTTGGAGCATACATTACCACGTAGACTGCAGACTCACATAAACATGTTTTGAAAACAAGGATCAGTTTAAAACATGTACTAGACAACAAGATAAACCATTTAGGACTCGGTGCTAGACTACATGTTTTGAACATGTCAATTTATGGTTTTAACTTAACCCATTCAGGACTGGTCTTGAAAGTTCTAGGGCTGGGGTTTATGGATAATGCATGTTCCATACTTGCCAACATTTGAAAGTCAGAAAACTGAACACACATTGGAAGGGGGTCCAGAGACCCGCCGTAGCGTAGGGCCCCTAGTGGGGGTGCAGGGGATAACACCCATGGCGGGGGTTCAGGGGGCAAAGCCCCTGAAGCTTCTAAGTTTCTGCATGTTGTAAAACTCCATGATGCTTTTATTTGTATGGGTAAATTTAAAGTTAAATAATTATACAAATACATTTTAGTATACAAATAGTATTATTGAAAAGAAGAGGAAAAAACAACAAAAAAAGCTATAAAACTTCAAAAACGGAACAGTTCCGTTAAAGACGGAACGGTTGGCAAGTATGCATGTTCTACCAATAGAATACAAGCATCTTCAAAGGGTTAAATATGTGATGCCCTGGTGTGGGTGGGGAAGGGGCAGCGAGATCTCATCTGCTTCAAAGTTACTATGTAGATTTATTAAAGCTAGTTTCCATTGTGAATGGTTAGATTTCCAAGACAAATCCCACATATGTAGATCTGTTTCAAGCTATTTATTAGGATCACAAAAAACAGGGGTAAGATGATCCGTCTAGGATAAATACATGGGGCAGATCAAACTAAATTTACTTTTAATCTATGTTTGTGGCCCAGTCCTGAAAAAACGTAAATATGTTGAGTAAGATTGTCTGAAAATACTACAGTTATTGCTGAAATTCCATCAACATTTTGTTAAATGTAGAAGCTCTAAATCATTAAATGCAAGATAAGATAAGGAAAAAATCTG
Organism: Echinarachnius parma; assembly: GCA_037951105.1. Classification (NCBI taxonomy): domain Eukaryota; kingdom Metazoa; phylum Echinodermata; class Echinoidea; order Clypeasteroida; family Echinarachniidae; genus Echinarachnius; species Echinarachnius parma. Next base: position 74,147 of record JBAMJV010011894.1, on the reverse strand, counting down.
CTAAGATTGTGACATTTGCAGGAGAGTGTTCAATTCTGGCTACACGGTTGCATTTTAAAAAGTTAAATGTTGTTATACACGTAGTGTTGCATTTTATTAACATTCTATAAATAGCTTTTGTGATATTGCTTTTTAAAATGCATCAAGGATCATCTAATTTTATATTCCAAGAAAATTCTGACATACATGGTGTCATATAAAGGACAAGAATGCATTATACCTGTTTAATATTTGACAGAATAATGTTCATGTCAGGCTACATTAAACATGTTAACTGTCAACATGAGTTTTTCAGATTATGCTTAATTAATGATCATTTAACTAGATGTGGGTATTCAAAGAAATATCTAATGTGCGCAGTGTCACCTAAAGGGCATGCATGCATCATCAAACATAAATATTGAATGGATAATGTTCATGTCAAGCTGCATAAAACATCTTCCCTGTTTACATGAGCTCTTTTGTACTATGTTTCAATTAATGATCCTTTAACTTCATATTCAAAGAAAAGTCTAAATTTACGTGCACAGTGTCACCTTAAGGGCAAGAATACATTAAACTTAATGTCTATATTGAATGGATAATGTTCATGTCATTCCACATAAAAACATCTTCACTGTCTTCTCTTTTGTAATACGCTTAATTAAAGATCATTTATTCAAAGAAAAGTTTAAATAAACATGCACGGTGTCACCTAAAGGGCAACAGTGCATTAAACTTAGATATTGAACAGACTGGTTTACACGTCACGCCATGTTAAACATCTCCTTAATAGTCTACAGGAGCCACTGAACCCTATACTTGCCCTTTTGCCATAAATGTAATTAATTACGCAAAAATTGGTTATCAATCCAAATTTCTGACTACTCAATCCATATCGCTTATTAGGCAGAGTCTATAAAAAAAAAAGAGATAAAAGTTCTGCGTTCCTCTAAACCAACTACATGCATGCAACCATATGGAAGAATCATTTCTTAAATTATTGAAGACCCAATGATCCACATCTAAGCTGTAACAAGTTTCAATGCTGTTTATTGAGAGAGAGAAGGGCACTAAGACAATTTTTAACTTGAGAGATAATCATGTTTTATGTTTGGGAGCCTAAATAGAAAACCAATTTATATCTCCTTTATCTATTATGAATATTCAAAAATTAGACCTTATTATTTCTTGATTTCAATGATTATCATTATTATACATGATTATCTGAAAAAGTGGGCATTACACAGAAAGGCTCAACCTACAAGATGATTATGCAAAACCTAATTTTGCCCAAAATCGACTTAACACCCTTCTCACTCTCACCCAATGATATCATAAATACTTGGGCTAGATGCGTCATATCAAAATCAAATAGACCTTAAATGGGTAAGCCTATACAGGATTGGTCCTCAATATACTCCTACCATGGTTTATGGAGAATGCAGGATATAATCAAATGAAATCGGTTTGAATGGGTTAACACATTCAGGACTGGTCATGACTTAATTTAGACTAGTCTATGGAAAATGCATGTTATACAAAATCAAAAAGTCTTCAACAGGTCTGCATATACCTTTACCTGCAAAATATATTAAGCCGTACTACTTTTTTGCGTGTTAAAGAGTTAATTTTGAGTTTGACCTCAATAATTCCCACATCATTGTAATGATAAAAAACATGAGTCCTCATTAAATCAAACTTTATGAAGGTAACAAATAATTGAATCATACCTATGAAGTCAAATTGCTTTTACATTCATGACTGTAACCGAATGCACCATCATAGTATGATAATAATAATGAAGAATATCAAAGCTAAAGATTAAGTCAGGACAAACTTTAACCCATTCAGGACTATTCGCAAAATGAACTTGGACTGGAGTCTATGGCAGGCATATATCACAACAAAACACAGTTGTCTTTAATCGGTTTAAGCATTCTTGATCTATCAAGTATGACACTTGCTGTAGTCTTTTACCCATATTGCCTATGGGAACCTCGTATAACCATGTATAATTAACCCTATGGGTATTGCAAAATCTAGTAGGGGAAAATGTTTATACAAAACTGACAAGTCAGTGAAAGTTGGGTGAAAAAAACACAAAATACTTGCCTCTTTTTAACATTACTACCACTACTACACCTCCAGTTCAACATTGTGAATGTAGATCCAGCATATTATACCACAGATGGTCTTTGAATTCCATATACAGCAGTCCAATCAAAATTGACTACACGCTTTCCAATCCTGGCGGCTTTCATCTTACCATCCATGATTTTGTAATATCATCAGATTCCTCATTAATCACATATTACTGAGTATATTCCACGCTGATCAGAAAGTTCGCAGTTATCCAAAAAAATTGCTTTCTACGCGAAATGTCACCGAATTCCAAAGTAAATTAATATTTTTAAAAATGTATTATATCACAGCAAGATTGTTTTATTCGCGAGAAAACTGATTAGCGCTACATCTATATCTCATACGCGATGAATTGTATCTTTTGTATTATTTCACAACTAATACGAAGGTCGCTCTATTTTACAATTCCGACCTTCTAAGCCTGTCAAAACAAAACTTAGTACATGCCCCTATCAAGTAATCAAACATCACTGATTATATTCCACATTGATCAGAAAGGTCGCAGTCAATCCAACAAAATCACCTTTCTAGCAAAATGTCATGGAATTCAAAAGGCGATTTACATGGAAGAAATTCATAATTGTATCACAAACTAATACGAAGGTCACTATCTATAGATGTATCTTCCAGCTCTGACCTTCTGAGCTTGTCAAATCAAAACTTTGTACAGCCCCCTATGAGTGTTGTTCAATGTACATAACATATGTAGCATGATGAATAATAAGATTACCGGGGGGGGGGGGGGGGGGGGGGGGGGGGAGAGGGGAGGGGAGGGGGGGGGGGGGGGGGTATTAGAATAGGATATCACAGGTAGCTAATTAGGGTTATGTTGTTTGTTACATGACTTTAATCTGCGCTAGCCAGCCTTCCATACACAGGGCTATGGGTAGCTAGGCGTGGGGCCATGATGATCATACGGCTTTGGCTCCACACGCAACTGGTGTTAAAGGCACATCAAAGCTTTTGCATGCAAAATCATTTTGAATCACCCAAAAAATGAAAAAAATTACATGTTTATCCATCAAAATTAGATTTAGACCTGTTCACAGTATGATTAATAACAATCACATCTATTTTGACATGTTACTGTTTATCAAGTGTGGGTAAAATGTTCAATTCCACCATTAATTTTGTTTCTTTCTATATGTTATATGGTGTCATATTTCTATAACATGGCAACTTAATCCAACTTATAACTTTTAAAAGTGACACATTATGTACCTCTTGAAAATTTGAGAAATTACTTTGAAGAAAAAAAAGAACAATCAACTATGAAGTATAGGACTACTAAGTCTAATATTTCATGAATAGATTTGTAATATTACATTCATATACGGGAATTAGTTTGTGGTGGTTTACAGAAGCCCAAATATACCTTTAAACTTGGAGCGGGGCAAGTATCAAATTATCTAATCAACTTTTGGCAATGAGACCCACTTCATTATAGTCCTCGGGTATCATTGCCTGATTATGTCACTCTTAATTATTCAAAATTGAGACAGAAAAACTTAAATCCAGATTAAATCGCTCCAAAATTCAAACTGAACACACTTGAAATATATGTATTACACACAATTAAAATAAGGGTTAATTAATGTAATAGTTATCTAAACAAAGTAAGTTAATTAATTGGATCATAAAAAGAAATGCCGTTTTTTTCATGTTATTTTTTTTTCTTCATGAAAACAAATTCAGCTAAACAAAGAAACAAAATTACCAGTCCTGTGGTTGAATATTAATACTGCTGAAATCAACTTTAACTTCCAAAATTGTTATGATCTTCAAAAGCTACACTTATTTTCATTACAAGACACAAGCTTGTTGTGTTTCCTAATAAAAACTCAACAGGTATACCAAGACATTTTGTTGGTGGTCTTACATGCCATCCACAATTTCTTTTTCAGAGGAACTTTTGCAGGTAAACATGCATTTTGTCGGTAATACTGTATATAATGTAAACGTTGTTATTTTTTGCGTGATTAATATTTTGCGGCTGAGCAAGTGTTCATACACATGGCAAATCGCGCATTTATATTCGCGGACGCCGACTTCAGCACGAAATCCACGAAAATTAAAGCACCGCAAATATTACCATGTTTACAGTATTCATAACTTCACTTAAAGACAAAGTTTGCTGTGATTCATATTTTGTGAACTTCCTGAAGAAAATTTCCCAGGTAATCAAGACATTTTGTTGGCAATCATGAGAGCCAATATTCCTGAAACATTTCCAGACAAAACTTGATGTTCTTTACATTTTGTTTTTACAAGGATCTAGGAACTGTTTTGACATATTTGTGCAAAAACTGAAAAAGGGGTTCATAAAATGTGTATTTATGTAACTGATATGTCCAATGAGTGAGAAAATTCCAAGGTACTAGAGACTTTCAAATTCAAACACTTAAAACATACATATCTTTATAACGAAAGAGAAATTCAGAAAAACAAAACCTGTTTCATGCTTCTACTGGTAATATGAATACAACAAGGTGCGTTAGAACCGCTTGAGTTCCAAGTAAGTTGTGTGGATTTTGACAATGTTACTAGATCCCTTTAAGAAAATTGCTCAGGTATACTAGACACTTAGTTGGCAATCCTGGCATCATCCTATAGGCGTTGACCTTGAACGTACCTGACAGAAACTTGATTCTCATTATTCGATAGGTACCTCCCCAGACAAGAATCAGGTTCGATCATGTTATCTCTAGCGTCAATCTACAACTTGGTTTTGAATTCAATCAAACTTTGCTGCAAAAAAAGATGGGCATGGAGGGTGGTTCGGTTGTGTATTCTCATAATTTGAGGCCATTTATGTTTTCTCAAAATATTTTGTATTCATATTTGTTTTGGGAGGGGGCCATCCCTGTTCTTTTGAGAGTGACTATTTTGTTGGGGCTCACCAGAAATGAAAAAAAAGCTAAAAGGGACATAGTCCATACATTCAATACTTTGCTGTAATAGGGAGGGGGGTGGGCACAGGGGGTTTCTTGATATCTCTCAAAATGGTTTGATATGTTTTTGTTTTGGGAGGGGGAAATTCATTTATGACTTTTTAGAGGTATCTTTAAGGGTGCACTGCACAGCAAGGAAAGAAAGAAGGAGGGTAGTTGAATCATTTTTTAATAAGAATAACTTTCTTTCCATAATGAGAGGGAATGTGTTAGGGTATACAGGAGTATAGGTGAAAGCAAGAGTCCATTTAAATAATAGCAATAATTTTTTTATATCAACCACTTCCCTACTAGATTTTGCAATCCCCATACAGTTAATACAGGACCCACCAGGTTCCCGTAGGCAACGGGTTAAAAAAATATGATGCATACAAAGCTGCTAGAATATGGGATAAAATCTAGAAGAGAAGACAGGGGCACAGAACAGGGGGGTGGGAGAAGAGGGGTATGATATATTCAAAATGAATCATACAAAAGTTTCAAATAAAAATTCAATAAATTCAGGAAGGTCAATATGGGGCCTAAATTGATTTAATCCTAGCAGAATCTTCTTCAGAGGCTTAATGACGAAAGCACATAGAAAACCAGGAGGCGCTATTAAAAAAGTAAAGTTTCAAAAGTGACCAACAAGAGAGGGGGTGGAGTGGGGGGTGGGGGGAAGAGATAAATATCAAGCAAAAGTAATTCTGGAACACACACTAATTGATGGGGGCCCTAATAGACTGCAATGTTCAAAATCCATTATCTGAGCTGACTATCTTTCAAATACTTGTGAATATATGGAAAGCAGTACCTAATTATGTTGCTAAAAATGATCGGAGGCAGTTCCACATGGCTATTTTGGAAAGCGATTTAATGTAGGACAAAATCATGACCTCTTTCTCAAGTTTGATTTCATTTCCTTATCAGCTGTTTATGTGTCACATTCAGGCATTGCAAGACATTTTATTTATCTTTACAAATCTGTTCACCATGAGTTTGGAACATGTGTTCCTATCACATGTTTATTCTGTTTGATGTAAAATATTATGACTTGAAAAGGGGGATGACCTTTAAAAGCAATCACAGAAAGGGCCATAAAATAAATAAAATAATACAAAATAGAATAATACAAAATAATAATAACAGAGTGTCATCTAATGTAAAATGAGAAAAAAAATGTAAAATTTAAAACAATGGCTTAAATATGTAGTTACTTTGTTTGAGCATAAAAATATAGTAAATTTGTGTTAATTACTTAACAGAAGAGTGTGTAATTTAGCATTTTTTCTTGATGCTTTTTATGATGATTCATTTTCGAGCAAAAGCACGAAAGAAGTTTTTAGAGTTCATGTAGACATATTCGACTTACCTGGAGAATGGAACATGCCTAGAGCCAAGGGTTCCATTTCTGATCTTGTTCAAGGGGCTGCTAATTCAGGTGGTTAGTGATCTGAAGGGGGCAAAAACTACCGTTCACCCAGAAGAAGGGGGGCATAATATTCTGTCTAATAACGCAAAAGCCAGAACAGATTGTTCACAAAGTTTCTACTAGACATACTGGACTTACCTAGAGAAGCGAACCTGCCCAGAGCCAAGGGTTCCATTGCCCATCTTATCAAGGGGGCTGATTCTGGCCGTTGGTGGTCCAAGGGTAGCAAAGTGAGGTGGGGACCTGGCTGTAGGGGGCATGAGGTTCTCCCTGGAGTGGAAGCGCCGCGCCCCTAGCCGCGGCGATCCGCGGGGCGTCGAAGGTTGACTAGATAAGCTACTCGAGTCGGATGCATCTGAGGGGCGAATGCCACCGCCTGGTAGATAGTGATGCCGCCGCTTTTGCTATCAAAGGCAACAAAAAGATAAGGAAAGAAAAAAGGAGATAAATTGATCAGTATTTGCACTACTTGCTATGATTTTCTGGGTTTTTAAATTTTCTTTATTCTCATATTGTATGTTTGTGCCTCATTCTATGTACAATGTCTTCTATGATATTTTCAAATTGTCCGGTATGAAAAGCATATACCGTAAAACTCCGTGTATAAAACGCACTTTTTTTCCGTCGTTTTTTTTTTTTCAATTTTTTTGGGGGGGGGGACACCCTGTAGTCATGTTGAATGTGTATAACACATGGTTTATGGTTTTTTTACAAGGGTATGACAAGAACTTACAGTCAGTTGTAGCATTCAGCTAAATATACCTTTTTCTCACACAAAAAATATTGGTTACAGATGTAAAAATTGCAAGTTATTGAGCAGTAATACTGCTGCTAATGAATATTCATACATTCGTGAGCAGCAGTACTAATTAAATATGCAATTTTCTAACCAGTGGTTATAAATTTTGCTTATAATTAAAATTAGTTAGTAGTAAATTTAGAAAATTGCATTATATTTAGCGAGTATTGGTGCTCATGAATATTCATGAATATGAATATGAATATTTATGAGCACCAGTGTTACTGCTAAATAAATGTGCAATTTGTGTACTAACCACTATTTTTATGTGAGAAAATGATTGATGAATGCTACATTCAACATTAAGCTTTTGCCATGCCCTAGACCAGTGGTATAAGCATTCCAACAGCACTTCAGGGTTAAAAAAAAACCAGGGTGTCTCCCCCCCCCCCCCCCCCTGTGAAAGTTGGGGTGCGTTTTATACACGTATACACGAGTGCGTCTTATACACGGAGTTTTACGGTAATATGAATTGGTAACAGTTCTTTGCTATTAAAATGGCCTGTGAATTGTACCTAATTGCATATAAACATCATGACCAGCAATTCAAGCTATATTCCCCCTCCCCCCTAAATTATGTCTAGAATTTATTACTTTTCATTAAGATATCAATCATATAGAACTATTTTGATCATACTTGGCTCATCACATGAAAAACACATTTAAAGAATAATTGAAAACACTCTGTAACTTCGGCAGACAAACCTTCATAAAACTATGAAGTATTTTGAAGGTCTCTTGCAAGTAAAGAAAAAATATGACTTAAAGATGGAAGTTATCTTTCATTCAGAGTATAAATTATATTAAAATGTTTTGAACATTACTTGGCTCCCTATACGCAAAACATATGTTTTTTAATCGAAAACATGCCACTTACATGTATATAGAAGTATGCATTTATATCAGCTATCAAGTCGAATCTCTTCGGAGGGAAAAACATAATCAATAAAATGAAAAAAAGATGGCATTCATTCAGATATGAATCATATGAAAATATTGGCCTTACGATGGCGCTTGAAATAGAAAACACATTTGGAATATCTATCAAATTAATGTTGCCACTTGCACAGACATAAACAATTAAATTCTCCAACAAGTTGATAACAAAATAATAACTTAAAGGGAGGCCTTGACAACTAATTCAGATGCAAATCATATTAAAATGTTTTGAACATACTTGGCTTCATATACATCTAAGAAAAACACACGTTCTATATATAAAACATAATTCAAAACAGTACGAACTTGCCCAGACATACATCCATTGCATTTACATTAACAACCAAGCCAAGTCTCTAAAAAAGGCAAAAATAAAATAATTTAAAGGGAGGAAGATCAATTCAAGCAGAGAAAAAAATTGCTGCTGACTGACTCCGTTAGTGCTCCGTGAGACCCGAAGGATGAAATGGACGCGCGGCACGATAAGAGATGGAAATCGAGACAAGTTTAAGTCAGACGCTTCAATCATTTCATATGGCCACTGCCCATAGCCAAGGACAGGCTTAAGTTTGCACATCTTAAAGGCAGATTCTAATTAAAAACGCTTCATCTTTACATATTTCATCCTTCATTAATATTCAAGTTCATCCCTCATTATTATGATATTTTCACTCTTTTAAAAAATTAATTATGTATTCATGGATTGTTCCCCAAAAAACTCAGGTTGAGGAGTGTGGAGAATGCGTATTATATCAAAGAGTTAAATGTTTTACATGAGATGCTTCATTAATTCCGTATAACTTTGGTTCATAGCCCTGAACATTTCACTCTGTAAAACATCACTTTAATTTCAAGGAAATCCCACTAAATTTCAATCAGCATAAAGATTGAAGACTTAAATAATTCTGCACATGCTCAAGTTCTAGTGAAAAGAATATGTTAAACTATCATATTTCACTTTTAAATGGATGCAAATGATCGAATATCACTTTAAGAATGCATTTGGTTGTCTCTATATCCCTCTACGATATTTCCTTTCAACACGTTCGCACATCAGATTGCAGCAAATTAGCACATTTCCTTTCCAGTTGAAAAAGAAATATGGTCTTGAATTCACCTATAAACAGCAGTTAACCCATTCATGACTGATCCCCAAAATACTCTTGCCATGTTCTATGGAGAATGCACATTATAGCAATATCAGATAAGTCTTAAACGGGTTAACCCATTCCATTCAGGGCTGGTCCAGAAGTACTTGGGCTGTGGTCAATGGAGAATGCATGTTATAGCAAGATCAAAAGATTGAGTTAACTCATTAAAGATGAGTCTATTTTTGTAATTGGCACAAATGTTTTATATTATAATGCAAGATATCTCAAACTGAGTCCTTTAATGGTCAATTCAGTTTACTAGATTGCAATTGATCAGTTGTTTTATTTTGCCTATATTTTCCACTGTCATTTTCTTAGAAACAGGTATTACCGGTGTTTAAAATGTGTTTGTTACATTTGTGTCCTAAATTTGAATTGTGTTATTACATAAATTTGCCCATTAATAAAATTAAACCCTACAGTGTGTTATTTGTTTTGACCTTGCGGTTTAAAACAAATTTCCTTTTGTAGAATACAATTCATATTTGAGTAAATTTGTAAAACATTATCTCATATTCTTCTCTTTAGATTTAGTCACCTAGCTTTGTTTTTCTCTAGGGTAAAGCGGAACAATGCAGCCATTGCAAAGAATGGCAGGAAGTTATTACACAAGACAATCACTAGGCCTTGCCCTATCCTTAGTCCAACTTAAAGGGTACCACCACCCAAAAATAATATTCTTATTAAAGAAGTTCACAAAAAGTTCACAAAAATATGTTTCCAGAAAAGAAAAAAAAATATTGGAAACGCATCACCATTCTAAAGCATACGTTCATGCGGTCTGAATTACGCAGACTGCTATGCGTGCGGTGAATTGCAATGCGTGCAGAGCGAACGAATCGCCCGGGAATCTATTGTTTACAAACGTGCGCGTGAATATAGCATTGGCGCACTCGCAAATGGTTGGCCCGTATGGAACCAGGAAATAGCAGTGGTTCCGTAAGTGGTGGAAATTAATTGCTTTGTTTATGAATTACACAACCCTTTGCAAAATGTTAGGTATCTATTTGATATCACAAAACGGTACCAAAACATATAATAATGTGTTGTTCTTTGCCTGGTGGTCCCCTTTAAAGGGATCTAGTCACTTTGTTGACATGAGCAAAAAGTGATGAATGGTTGCTACAATGAATATTGTCGTTATCTAATATGTCCACTGGGTATTGTGTGAATATTTCAAGTTAAATGGATGTTATATGGCCGAGTAATGAGCAAAAATGCAAAGTGATAATCACTCATAATTCATTGCACTGACTTTGTACACAGTTACAACTATCCAGTGGATAGTTTAAAGGGACTTAGTAACATTGTCCATATCCTCAAAATAAAATTTGAATTCTAGCGCTTCCCTCATATCTTGTTTTATTCGTATTAACAATAAAATCATGGGACAGGTTTCGGTTTTCAAATTTCCCTTTCATTACAAAGATATGTACGATCGAAGTATTCAGATAAGAAAAACTCTGGTGGAGTTTTGAAACCGTGTACAAAGTGAGTGCAGTGAGTTAGTGAATATCACTTTGCATTTTCGATCATTACTTGGCTATGCAATGTCCATTTGACTTGAAATGTTCACACAATACCCTGTGGACATATGAGATAACAACAATATATACTCCGCAAAAAAAGAAACTGGACACTTGTATAAGTTGAAATATTTCATATTAATGTACGATAAAGTGTACATGATCATATATCAAATTAAAGGGAATTTAGTCCTCTACATGCAGGGTATAACTTAAAGGTGTAATCGTTCATGCATGAAATGCCATGATCAATTAACACTAGCAAGGTCTGTTTTCAAAAATAGCAAAACAATGGAGGACCACACCATTTGACTGAAATGATAGTAAGCGATTCACTTAAAACAAGATGAGCGGGGCAAGTAAATTATGACATTATTCAATTTTATTGTTATGAACAAACTCTGGAAATACAAATTTGTCAATAAAACAGGGCCAGGTTATGAGAGCATTATCATACTGGTCTGTATTACAGGCATGAAGCTTGTCTATTTCATGTGTCCCCTGCAATTCTAACCATAATTACCTAGATAAATGTCATGTTAAAGACTGCCCAAATGTTTGACCAAGGGTGACTTCAGGTTTTGAAGATCTTTGGACTACAGTATAATTCTTGAGAAGAATTTATACCATTTTCATGCTGAAATAAGGGCACAAACTGTGGTTTTGAATAATAAAGCTTTGCCATGGAATTCTCCATTTTGTTACTTTTGGATGAAAATAACACCTATAACGTTCACAATTTGTCTTCATTTTTACTCTTTATTGAGATGAAGATAGAAAAGGTCACATTTGTAATGAAAAATTATGCCATCTCATGAATATAGCGTTTTAGATTATGCTTATCAACATTTATATGGTTGAGTGGATGTTCCATTTTTGCTATTTTTGAAAACAGACCTTGGTGTGGTTAATTGACCGTGACAGGTCATGCATGAATGATTTCATCTGGATTTCATGCGAATATTGAAGAGGGTAATTTTATCTTTAATTTGATATACAATATCATATATTTTATCGTTAATGAATACGAAATATTTGGTCTCATACAAGTGTCCAGTTTCTTTTTTTGCGGAGTATACATTGTATCAACCATTCATCACTTTTTGCACATGTCAACAAAGTTACTAGATCCCTTTAACATAGTTTGAACACTTCAATCGTAAATATCTTTTTAACGAAAGGAAAATTCTAAAAACCGAAACCTGTCCCATGCTTCTATTGTTAATATGAATACAACAAGGTATGAGGGAACAGCTAGGATTCCAATTGGATTTTGAGGATTTGGACAATGTTACTAGATCCCTTTAATGCTGCCACAAAGCATCCATCTAGGCCAGTTGGCTAACATATATGGACAAAGCTTGTTCCTAGCAATTTATATCATTTCATCAATCTAATACGATACACATAAATATTTGTAACACATTACAATTTAAAAGCTCTTTACACTATAATGATCCTGGTCATAGGGTCATGGGTACAATGTCAGCTAGCACAAATTGTGTTGACCATCTCTACTCCCTGGGGAGCATTCCTCTCAAGCGGCTCATTGGCAATGAGAATTGTACTTGTACTCTTACCAATTTTATACACACGGGTAGAGAGCAGTAATTCACCCATAGACTAATACATCATACAGATTCCATTCAGTATCAAGAACCATGCCAGATTGGCCCATCTTTTAATAAAGGATTCATGTGACCCTAGACAAGTCCAAAGTGCATGTACTATCTCTAGAATTTCCTAGAATTGGATCACCGACACATCCATCTTGTAACCAATTCATTCATCACCATCATTCACTATCATCCTACATCCCTCTTACTACCGAGGTATGAAAGGCAGTTCAGTTTGGCATGCATGTATGTGTGTGCCAATGGAAGTCAAAGGGTTAAATGCCTCATAGATATGACTCATTCCCCAAGTCCATGAACATTTTTCTTCTTAAATCACAGCATACAATGTAGAAGTTCACTTCCATATCTTTTTGGTTCAATCACAATAAACGTTAAACATTTTAAAAATCCATCTCAAATCTTTTGATTTGGTAACAGAAACGATTTGACTCCCAACAATTTGAAAGAAACAAAAAAAGGGGAAAACCAATGAAAATAAATAAATACATAAAGTATGCTCACCCCCCCCCCCCCCCCCCCCCCATAATATACATGCACCCAACTCGCCTATGGCTGATTGTCATGACTCAAGCTTTGGGGTATCCGACTGCAACATTTTAGATCAGGATTTGATGCATTTTTTCTTCATTATTAAAGTAACTGTGATTCAAGGTTTAATAAAATTTATGGCTACAATCAAAGATTTTTCCATATTTCAGATAGAAAATATGTGAGTAATGTTCTTTTCTTTGTATTACGGAGAACAGTCATCAATAGTTGACCCAAACCCAATTTTGTTCAAAGTATGATAAAAAATGAAATGAATAGGGGCCAACATTTTGTGATCCAGCCGGAATAGCCTATCTAACACACTTCCTTCATCCAATTTTAAACTATTTATACCTAACAACTGTGCCAAATTGTGTGCTATAAAGGTACATTTTATTTGGCTTCAGTTTTATGCACTTTAATGCATGGAAATAAACTTCATAGTTTATTCCATGTATGCTATCATGGAATATGAGCAACCATATTCTTGCCAGTGAGGTATGGCATATTTATAACGAATTATAATCTATTTAATTTTGCGACAGAAAATCAGCAAAATTAATTTAACCTAGTTCATGATTTACAGCTTATTTGTGAGAAGATTTTACAGCAAAAACATAACTTTAATAATATAACAAGAAGTATATAAGAGGTAAATCGTAAATGTATAAATATTCAGGGAGAAAAAAACATGCTTTATAATTTTTTATTTTATCATGTTTTATAGAATTTCTTTACATTTTTTTGTGTTTTCAACTTAACTGATAATATACAGGTCACACGGAGTACCTTGTGATTATTTATTCAGGTTTATTACAGAATGTCCCTTTCCTTAGAAAGTAATTTATCATATTTATGTATCAAAATATTGAGTGACCCTGATTGCTCTCAATAAGTTTTTGAGATAAAACAGCAAGGGCGGAAGTGAATTAGGCCAAGACTGACCAATATAAATATCCCCTATAAATTTTGCATTAATCAGATTCACCTTCTAATGATTTCCTAATGCTATACACTTTCAGCAATATTAATTTCACAATTTCCTAGTGATCTTTCATCCATATTTATCCAGAATATTGACTAATCATAAACACTTTCAGCCATATTTACTTTATAGTTTCCTAGTGATATTTCTGCTATATTTATCCAGATTATATGTCCTAGAAGATTAATTAATTTCTTAGAATATGCATGTCATTCCAACAAAAATTATCAATTTAGCAAATATATTTCCTTGTTAGGATTATTTAGTTCCCATGACTTCCACAAAACAATACAAAATATTTTTCTAAAATCTCTCAGGGAAAAGGCTTCATAACATCACAATATTGCCACAAATGTCCATAGTGAATGTATTGGAATACATTTCCTGAGATTTCTCACAAAAAGGTAAAGTGAACGATTTTTTGATGTATGAAACTTAGTAAATATGCAACATCAAAGATGGGAAAATTGATGCTGATGAAAAAGTATAATACAAGCTTGACTTTTTGTTGTAACATAACTTTTACATACAGGTGTGTGGAAACTACTAGGCCCAGAATATCTTTATTTCAGTCCCTAATGGATTACAGGTGGAGTATAGGACCAAACAAAATCAGAGAAAGTTGGGTTGGCGTCATGTGTGCAGGTCACATGATCAGAATCACCAGACATGATGTTGTCAAAGAAAAGTGAAACTGGAACATGCTACAGCCCCATTCTTATGAACATAGACCACATCCTATTAAACATGTTCCTATTTTGAGATGGATTTCGGCTACTTTCCTATTTGGGTTGGCCAGGGCATACTTCCTACCCAGACAAACTAACACAATTCTGTGATAGGAAGGCGGTTGCTGATAAAGCCGACATTGTTTTTAGCTGCAGGCTTCACATTCGATGAGAGGTTCTAGCTAAAATAACCACACCCTTAACACTAACATTTCCATACGGGGGCATTGGAATAGCTTACCCCAGAAGATCAAAGAACAAAAAACAAGATATTCATTTCGTAAGAACCTCACAATTTATTTGTTGGACAAATAATTTATCTTTTACATAAGTTATGATTTCATTTTAATGTATACAATGTAATTTTAAGAATTATTATATAAGCTTTCATAATATTAGATAATAGAGAGAACTGATCTCGACTAGCACTTGTGCTAACTTTCGGTTCTCTTTAACAACAATTTTAACTTTTGTATAAATATAAAGTAATCGTTTACAGTTTGTATTTTAATAATATATATTGGATGTATCTTATAATGTACATGATATACGATATTGTTTTTTGTTGTTGTTAATAAACTTCAAACTTCATATAATTTACTCCCTGATAATCAGAGGGTAAAATATGATACTCTTTCCTTATGTGCTCTATTTTTAGAACTATCAAAACATTTACTGTCTTCATTTTGTTTTTTGGTGCCGGCAACAAAACAGAAAGGCTAACCTTTTCACAGATGCTATCACATCCAGCCCATCCTGTCACTGGGATATGTTGAATTAATGTTGATTTAAAGTTGCATTTGATATCAAACGCGACTTGCGCTTGACTTGTGTTTAAACGCAATGCTTTATGCAACACCCAAAGGTCCTGAAATAAGGATTTGCCTGATAGTGAGATCCATGCAAGAAGGTGAACAGAAAGTGGCTAGATTTCCATGTACATAGACATGGAAGGAATAGTGGTTTAGAGTCATGCATGTAAGGGGTAACACCACTATGTGAAAGGAGTCAACATAATCCACAGTCATGCTAAGGTTTATACTGCAGTGATCTTGAGTCAAGTTCTGATTATCACTTTGATGTTCAGGGGGTTGGTAAACAGCAAGTGGAAGGCTTTCCATACATATCAAAGTAACCACAATGAGTTATATAGAAACACATAAGATGTACCCCCCCCCCCCCTCCCCCCATCAGTCCGACCATGCTATGCCACTGTTTTGAGTCACGCTAAGGGTAACACCACTATGTGAAAGGAGTAAACATAATCCACAGTCATGCTAAGGTTTATACTGCAGTGATCTTGAGTCAAGTTGGAATTAACGCCACTATTGTAAGAGGGATTGGCTGAGTCTTGAATCATACTCTAGGATTATCAATTTGACGTTCAGGGGTAGAAGGCAAGCAGAAGGCTTTCCCTACATGTCCAAGAAATCAAAATGAATCACAACCTTGAACGCCACTATTATAACGGAGTAGTATGAATCTTGAATCATACTCTGGGATTATCACTTTGATAAGGGGGTAGACATCAAGTGACAGGCTTTCCCTACATGTCCAACAACCTACAATAATTCATTCAATCCGAAAAGATGATTTTGCGTCAAGCAATGATTAGCACCCTAGAATATAAAAGAGGTGAACAGTAACTTTGTGATTACATAAGTGTTACTATAAGGTATGATCCCATTTATGTTTGGATTAATGGTACATGAGAAGGGACTTTCCAATCGTATATCCCCTATATGTGAACTGCTACTCAATGACTTCTTGGTGCTTGCCGATGTGCACGGCAGCTCTCACAACGAATCATCTGGTATAAGACAAGTCATAGTGTGGGCACGAATGTGGCTATTAAATGCAGACCAGCTATGTTTAACCAGACTAAAAGATAGCCCTCTGCAGTTGGGACCAAGGATTTTTCCAGAATACGACATTAGCACTAGCCCGCTAGTTTGGGGCTAACAAAATTAAGTGTCAGGCCACCAATTTGTATATTTGTTCCAAATTATTTATTATCCAAAAATATTTGTTCCAAAACAAACTGGACTACTAAATATAACAATTTAAGTTCTTTTTTTCTTCAAACTCATGCCACTCAGTTCTGGCTTCAGACCACTAAGAAATACTTTATATTAATTACTTAACAGGACCCCGTTGCAGAAAGAGATACAATCGATTGCAAGTTACAATTAATTGTAAGTCAGAATATTTGCACGTTTTGACCAATAAGACTTGCGCATTAAGAACACATGATCTGACTTACAATTAATTGTAACGTACAACGGATTATATCTCTTTCTGCAATTGGGCCCAGATCTGGCTATAAGCACAAAAAGGGTTCATGTGCCGCCCTGGTATATCTTTGACATGACCTACCTTCCTGGCGATGACCAACTGTACAATGCTCCCGCTGGCTTGCAGGATTCCAACCACGTCTTTGTGAGTCACATTGAGCAGGCTGTTGCCATTGATCAGTAGGATCTCGTCCCCCTTCTGCAACCTGCCATCCCTGAAAGAACAATCAAAATGAATAAAAAGGTCAATTTTACACATTCCAGAATTACAGCCATTGTAAAGGGGCACAAATTCCATGAATGTGTCATTATTGTCATCACCATCACCATCACATTATCGTCGTCATCATCATCATCGTCATGTCTACGTTGTCATCATCAACATCAACATCATCATCATCATCATCATCATCATCATCATCATCATCATCATCATCATCATCATCATCATCATCATCATCATCATCATCATCATCATCATCATCATCATCATCATCATCATCATCATCATCATCATCATCATCATCATCATCATCATCATTTTCATCATCACCATCATCAGATGATGATGTTGGAATTGATGTGGGTGAAGCTTTTAGCTTTCATCACATCATTCGAAATTATCTTCATAAAGAATCAAATAAACACCTTGAACATATCTGAGTTATCAAGAAGAGTAAGCATGTATGTCATTAATAATTTATGAGCATGACCTTTCCCTAATTTAATTTTCATAATAGCATTTTTCGAAATCATTTAAAATGTACCAATATCATGTAGTTGTTTTGTAATCATGTTTAACATATGGTGAGTTTGGTAATTACTAACTATTAAACTGTAAACCCACTATACTGAAGAGTTTATGTTGAACAGAAACTATCACTTCTTCCGATTTCATAAAATCAAAGTGCCCAAACATGAGCAATCAAATTAAAAGCGAGCAATCAAATTAAAAGCATGCAATCTGACTCATGTTGGGAAAAAATATAATTTTACAAATTTCAATAACATTTCAGTAAAATAAAAATAACAAGAAAAATATAATAAAAACTCCTTACTTCCTACATCCTTCTTCCCACTTCCTTTCATTTCACACGGAACTATCAAAATCTGCAACAATCTACACTCTTTCACAGTTTCAACATAATGTCATTCCTAGTATCAAATGATACAACATCTGACTCATGGTTGGACAAATATGTTACAAATTACAATAACATTTTGGTAAAATAGCATTAAAAGAAAAATATAAATATATTAACAGTTTTGTTTAATGTGACTCATTACTTCCAACATCCTACTTCCTACTTCCCAAAGCTTTTCATTTCACATAGAACTTTCAAAACCTACACAAATCTACACTTTCTCACAGTTTCAAAAAAATATCATTCCTAGTATAAAATGAAACAAATAAACATATCAAAATAAATAACATAATCAAAAGCAAGGTCAAGGACAAATTTATCCAAACCAAAACCTGACTCACTTCATCCTACTAATAGTCAAAACACATGGAATTATTAAATCCACGCAAAACTAACATTTTGATTGATTTTGATAGAAATACAAGAAATATTTGAAATAACAATTTATGAATCATTACTTCTGACATGGCCACATCAACTATAATGTCTATTATTTTATTTCAATGATGTGCACATGTATGTACAACCTAAATTCACTCATGTTTAGTATACATTTTAACAAATTAAATATTAATGCCAAAACATTTTGAGATTGTATACATATTTGTAATGTATGATTTATTTAAAATTTAAATCAAACAAAAATACTATTTCACAAATCATACATTTTGAGAGTTTAGTGGAAAACAATGAAAAGATGTTAAATATTCAAGAGACAGGCAACTGTTTTCAAAATGTACTTGCAAAGAAAATCAAATATGATAAAATAATCTGAGAAAATATGACCAAAATCCCAAGAATGTATTTAAAGCAGGATGTTTCCCAGTGCCATGGGTCAATGCATCATATCCACACAAGTGCAAACACTGAATTACAGCCAAGTTTCTACATGTCTTATTCTTAGGGTAAACAATTTCCCTTTGTATAAAAACTTAACTGTTTGAAATTACTACTATTTCCCCTCTCCAGTTGTGTTTTTAGCTCAAAGGAAGATCAACATGATCTTCATATCCTAATAGGGGACAATGGCCACCAAATTACGATGAATGGAAGATGATGATGACAAGTGTATGTATATCAATGACTTTTCTGCTGAATTAAAAGCTCAACAATAATGCAATTATCAGTCATCTAGCTTGGATTGCACTAAAAGGAAAGAGGTATGACAGGTACTCTTTGGGAGCAATTCCACCAAATTAACAAAATGTTGATGATATTGATGAGCAGTGATATCAAAATTCCCTTAAATTGAAAAAAAAGCTATATTTGTGATTTTTCTTCTGTAAAGATATTTAATGTAATTATGAAATGTCTGGTTTGATTTTTACCAACGAAGGAGTAAGGATATATAGATCTATATCATCACTTTGTAACATTCTAGAGGAACATTCTCATCACACAATACAATGAGGATGACGAACAATGTTAAAACTCAACTTTCTATCCACTTATGTTGCCTTTCTGAAAATAAATGCATCAATAATATAATTTAAAATTGTCTAGTTTGATTTTTGACTACAGGAAGGAGGTACAAATGACATTCTTGCGGCATTCTCAGGGAAATATGAGAAAAATCTACACTTCCTGGAATTAAATTGAAAACAAACTTTACATGATTGTGTTATTACTAAAATCATGTTACAATAATGTTATTGCAAACTGTCTAGTTCGGTTTTAGCAGAAAGGAAGGGGAGCGGATATCAACTCTTTGAGATAGATATTCGAGAAATGATTCCTATCAAATTACAATGTTATAATGATGAGCAAAACATACAATCTGTGAATATTCTAATCATAACTAAAATCATGTTACAGTAATGCAGTTACAAACTGTCTACTTTGTTTGTTTTTAGCAAAAGGGGGAACAGAAAATTTCATTGATTCGAGACGGTCGTTATGATAATGATGATAAACAAGACATAACATTTAGATTTCCCGTAATTGAATTGAAAACAAAATTGTATTAAATTCTTCTTTTTTTTACTATTAATAAATCGTGTTTCAATAATGCAGTTACAAACTCTGTAGTTTGAATTTTGCTGAAAGAAAGGGAGAAGATGAGATTCCTAGGAAAGAATTCTCATCAAATAAAAAAAAACAATGATAATATTTACAATCAATTTGTCTCTCTCCCATTCATGTCGCTATTATTAAAACTTCATCTTCCAATAACGTTATTACAAATCGTCTCCTTGGATTTGACTACAAGGATGGGAGAAAATGAGAGACATTTTTTAGGGAAGAATTCTCATCAAATTAGTATTTGTAATCATTATTGACTCTACCCTTTTCATGTGGCTATTATTGAAAATTCTTCTTACAATAATGTAATTTACAAATTGTCTACTTTGGTTTTCCCCTGCAGGAAACATAAAGATTTAATCTCTTTGAGAAATTCTTCAGGGAACAGTTCCTGTCTAGAGTAATATTAAAGGGATCTAGTAACTTTGTTGACATATGCAAATCTGGCAA
This sequence comes from Echinarachnius parma, assembly GCA_037951105.1. Lineage (NCBI taxonomy): Eukaryota > Metazoa > Echinodermata > Echinoidea > Clypeasteroida > Echinarachniidae > Echinarachnius > Echinarachnius parma. The sequence goes on along the minus strand of JBAMJV010011894.1, from coordinate 53,457 downwards.
ATGGTTGAGAACACATGTGCATTTCTTTGATCTAATAATACATGTATGTCCACTGAGTGATGTGTGAAAATTCCATGGTAAATGAATGCCATATGACCCAAGTAATGAGCAAAAATGCAAAGTGATATCCAAGTAATTGCACTATCTTTGTACACAGTTATAATTATCCACTAGATAATTATAAATCTGAACACTTGATCACACATATCTTTATAATGGAAGAGAAATTGAGAATACCAAAAGCTGCTCCATGCGTCTATTGGAAATATGAATACAATGATGTATGTGAGAACCGGCCGCTAGAGTTCCAAGTAATTTTTCAGGATTTTGACAATGTTACTAGATCTTTAAACAAGACAATGATAAGATGTATACAAATTGGCAACAAATTGCAAAGATGACTCACATGTGACTAATGTTCATACCTCATTCCGATGGTTATCAATCATGTCACATCTCGTCTATGTGACGGGGTCATCATTTTCCTGACTGTCTTCCTTTACGGTGGAGGTTTTGAGGGGGATTTTTAGAGGGGAGAGAATTTGTTACGGAGGATTCGCAGGAAGAAGGCCATACTGTAGCTGCGTGATATGCAACGGCCAAAGGATTTCAGTGAACCTTGTACACACAAAAATGCATACATTTGTATTAAAAACTAAAGTATGTGAAAGAAAACCACACTTATCAACAGAAAGGCATGCACACACATTCACATACATTGAACAAAATACTTGCAATATACAAGCACAAAATCACACAGTCGTTTTTGTTAAATGAAACAAACATATAATACATGTAGTAATTATAAATGGTATTAAAGTATTAAAACATATTTATGTATTCAACTTACTCTATTTAGGACCTGGTTCTAATGACTTTTAACCAATCCAACAGTATCACAGAGCAGTAGTCTTCTTTTATAGATCTAATAAAGATTTTTCTCAAGCCAGTGCATCACTACTTCATCATCAGGGGCAGTAGTTTAGTGTTTACTTCTTTAACCCTCATATAACCTGAAGTGCTCTGAAGTACATACAACACAATGGTACTTTCTTGATACAGAAAGCACACATTCACTCACAGCACAGAGAGATGAACGTACAATTAACCATTTCAATAGCATGGTTGCATAAAGTGGGTTGCTCTCTGTGGACTTGCTACTGGGAAGGATGATCACTGAGGAACTATACAAATTCCAACTCACTTTGCAGAGATGTACACACAATTAACCCTATCAATAACATGGTTGTTTAAAGTGGGTTGCTTATCTATAGATTCACTACTAGAAGGGGTGATCTTTGATGTGCATAAACAAAATACCAGTTCCCTGGGTTAATAAAGACTGCTTTGCTAGATCTATTTGAGATGGATTTACTCAATCTATTTGCATCAAACCCTGAATGTTTTCGCTCTGGCTTTTATTTTGTGTTTAGGAAGGGTCTATACATAAAGGGGATACCCTCTTACAGTAGGAGTGTTAGCAAACATGAGAAATGGGGTAGGGGAATCTTGTCTTGTTTATTTAGAAATTCTTCTCCACAATCACAGTAATCTTTGTTCAATCATTCACAGTGTGTTTTACCATGAACCTACTACCTACATGTAGTTCTATAATCCTAGTCATCCTTACCTCCCATTAAACACATTCTAGACTATTTGATTTTGATATAACATGCATTCTCCATAGACCCTAGCCAGAGTATTTTCGGGACCAGTTCTGAATGGGTTAAAAAATATGGCCTAGAACAGTGTCTTGGGACTATTTACATTAAAAACACACTCATCTCACTTTTGTAATTTCGAGCTAAGCATTTTCTTCATTTAAAATGGGTGTGAGGACATAATATATGGAGGCACATTCCTTGTCTTGATGTTTATTTAATATTAACCAATTAAAGACAATTTAATTTGAATACATTATGCTCTCTCCATAGACCCTAGCCCCAGTATTTTTCAGGACCAGCTAGTCCTGAGTGGGTTAAGTAGTTGTTATAATGGCATTTGCCTAGGTACTAATATTTAATTTCACATCACCACCTTGCCCTGGGACAGAAATACTGATGCTTTGTTTCAGTGTAGTTGTCAAGAGAATGGGAGTCATATGTTAATATATTTTTTAAATGAGCTTATGTGACAAAATATACTAAATGCCCTTTACATTTTCTCCTGGTATGCAACTTGTGAATTACCACCTATTGTATGCTGCAGTAAACTACTATAAGACAATGAATAACGTTCCATTATTGACTTCAAATATTATTGAGGTATGCAACTTTGTACATGTACGTTACTACAGTTTAATGATGCAACATACTGCTGAAAACTGCTCATCTACTATAATAACCCCTGTGTAGTAAAATGAGAGTCAATATATGGCCTACGTTTTCTAAACTTGTTTAAAACTTCAGTTTAATGACATACACTAGGTGAAAAGATGGTTTGTAGGACAATAGCAATTAATCACTGTATTATTGAGGCATTAATTTGATGTTGTAGAATTGTCGAAATATTGTCATTGTACTACAACTATGAAAGTCTGAAGAAACAACAAGTCTAAATTACACTATATATATATGATTGCTACATGGTATAGTATGCTCTTTGGGGAGTTGAGAAGGTGCACAAGATAATTGTACCGGCTTGAAACATAACCAGATGACCTGGGGGGTGTTTCACAAAGATCCTAAGTTGAACTTAACTCTAAGTTGGACTTAACAATTATGGAAAGCCGTTAAGTTTATTTGAAGAAAAATTGTATAAGTTCTTTTAAAAGGCATACAATATTGATTTAAATCATTGATATTTTCTATTATCAAGGAGATTTCATGTGTATTGATGTAAAATTTATGAAAAGTTTAAACTACTTGCTTTTTTTATGTTGAGTATATTTGATTTCAAGGCTACAATTGGCTTACCATAATTTGTAAAGTCCAACTTAGAGTTAAGTTCAACTTAGGATCTTTGTGAAACACCCCCCAGGGGTAATATTGAAAGCTGTGACCTAAAACGATAACGAACAGGTCCATGACCTAGTTCTAAAAAAATAAAATAAAAGAAAGCTTTGGTGACATTGATCCCTTGAAAAGCCTCATAAATGACATGTCATAAAACATAATGATGTAATTATACTTATGTGTGATCTAAGTGCAATTAGCATTCTACAGACCAGCACATTCTATCACAATGCCATTTCAGACCTTAAAGGGACTTGGTATTAAACATTGTCCACATCCTCAAAACTTATTTGGAACTCTAGTGGTTCTCTCATACTTTTACCTTGTTAGTGATATCATTTTACATTTTTGCTAATTTCTCAACCTAAAAACATCCAATTAACGTGAAATGTTCACACATTTCTTTGTGGACATATCATATCGCACCAATACACATTTTATTAATCACTCATCACTTTTTACACTTGTCAACAAAGTTACTAGATCCATTTAATCAAAGTGTGTTATAGATACTGTTTAAAATTTAAATTGGTTGCACTTGGCCCTGAAAGAATGTACACACTTATTGTATTGTAACTGTAAATGTTAATTGATTCTTTCTTAAAGAACCCAAAGAGAATAATATTTTGGGTTTAGGCGCAGTACTATAATATGTGCAATTTTGCAAAGTGTATTGATTCATTCATTTCATTTCCTTTATAATCATGTATGCAAACTTTAAATTTGTCTTCACTTTTTACATATATTTATAGTTATTATAATATGAAATCATTGTATTATACTGTGTGGTCTATCTATACAAATTAAAAGGGAAAAAAGAAAAGATAGCTAAAAAGAAGAAAATGAATGAAAGAGACAAGGACAGAGAGAATGAGTAAGAGGTAGAGAGAGGGTAATATATCAGGAAAAAAGAGGTTAAAAAAAGGAATCAAGAGTATAAAACAAAAATCTAGAGTAGACAAAAATAAAAACATACTAATGTAATTGGTCTAACATCTTCAAAACAAAACTTGAAAGTTCTTTCTAACTGTAACTTGACTGGTAATATATGACTGTGGCAATGAAAGAATTGATATGCACCTGTCCATTACCATTGTCTACACACTATTACTAATTAAAAGGTTATTATGTACACCCAGTATCCTACGGGTAACTAGACATAGTAGAGATCAAGTACCATCCTATATGGACAAGAAAAACAAGAAGTGTTTCGATTCCTCTCCAATCACTTCAAAACTGGACGGGGTGAATTGCATTTAAAGGCATATATATCTCAGTTTTAATGCACAGAAGTGAAATATCATCTCTCTGTTAATTCACAAACTTACAAAAAGGAGACTAATTAAAAAACCATAGAAAAATTAGTTTTTCCAATAATAATATTATTTGTATACATGTATCTTTAAAGCACAATATATAACCATTTATATCTCCCACAATCAATCCACCACTCTATATGACTACTTTCTATTCCCTTAGGAGCATTCCAGCTTGGATATGTGCACACACACTTCACACACCCTCAATTCCTACAGAGAACCCATTTGTACGCCATGGTAGAGAGCAGCAGTGTGGATTTAAGTGTTTAATGTTCGCTTGGTCTAGTCTCCAATTTATCCATTTATCTCCAATTTCCCCAGCTCCAAAAACGATCCCTAACCCAAAACTTAACCATAACCCTAATCCACACCCCTTACCCTAATCATAATCCCTAATTATAATCATAAGCCCCCAAATGTATAATTTTCTAGTAGACCAAATGGGAGTACACCAAGTGGCTGTAGACCTATCGGCAAGTTACCCTTCCAAAGGGCTAAAAATATGCTGGGAATAGAAGGACTCAATTGAACCTGCAACAGTTGAATTAAAAGACGAGCGCCCAATTCACTACATTATTGTTTACTTTATTCATTGCTCTCTTTTGTTTTAAATCAAACAATAAAGGACTGAAGGGTTTGCTAATTGCATATGGAAGTCATAGCCACCTTGACCCACCTACAGGAAAAAGATTTGTGAGGATATTCATAAGCCTGAATTTCCACCAGATTGTATGAAAGTTCTCATTATTGTTTATGTATCAGGACTTATAGCACTTGGCTCCTGTGTAAGCCATAGATTTTTCTTCTTCTTCAAGCAATCAAATATGTATAAAAGTCCAAAAAATGTTTGTTTTTAGGCCACCAAACATTAAGAACAAGTTATTTAAGACAATTTTTATTTTACACTATAGACACTGTACATAGACCTCCATTCTCCCGTGGGCAAGGGGTTAATATTTCAAATATTCTTTCAATGTTAAATTTGTTTTTGTAAAAAATATATTGTAAATGAATCTATGATTTGTATGTTATGTTGTAGGGCCTCTGCGAAAAACAGTGCTCCGATCACTGACAAGAGCTAACCTTCTGCAATAAAACAAATGAATAAATAAATAAGTAAATAAATGCTCGATATGTACACCATGTTTGATATCTCTGATAATATCGACTTTGAAACAGCAATATATGAATGTTACACATTATTATTATCTAAAGATGATTTGGAACAAAAAATGACAGAATAACATTGTGCCTTTAACCAGCCAAGGATTCAGGAAATTCTTCTGGCCCCTCGACTATCACAGCTGGGTCTGCGGGAGAAAGGGCTCATTTCCCGCGGAAAGTCAGAAAAATTAAGAACGAGACCGCAGCGAGACAACGGCCCCATTGTCTGGTCAGTTGCTCTGTTAAAAAGTAAGCTGACCAGTGCATATTGACCATGAAGAATACACTCAACATAAAAATGTAAAGTAATAGCTATAGATCCTACAGACATCATGTTTCACCCCAGACAAGTAAGCTGCTTGAATTGCCTCCAAAGTGGAGCATGATAAAAATATTACTATTTATTCAAATACATATTCTTATTCACACCAGTAAACAATTTCATTTATCTTTCATACATAAATTCATCAATTTTTCTTTATATTTTTATTTAAATTATTGTATATTAAAGGAAAAAATAATCCATTCACCTCTTTTTTTAACAATGTTGTAACAACATTCAGGAAATTATAGTCAAATCGTTTACTCTAGTATGCTCCCCAGAGAGTAGAGATGGTGCACATGATAACTGTAGGGTTTGAATTGTGCTTAATGACCAAGGATTATAATAATGCTACAGCACAAAAACCAAATATCAATGCAATATATATATTTGTTAATTATAATTATTATTATAATTATGAGTATCATTATTATTATTAATTCATTTAATTTTCAATATGTTATCTTTAAATTAAAAAATTATTATGTTTATTTGTAAGTTCCTAAATAAATGGAGAAACATTTCTCTCCTGTTTTCAACGAACTTATAACAATTGAATGAAGAACATATTATTCTATAATGATACATTTATAAATAACCTTGCTTGTCTATCAAAGGAAATTGGGGGTGTCTCTGTTTGAAGATTCAATCATAAATTTGCCGGTGTCGCCATCTTATAAATATTTTCTTTAGAATTCATTTGTTGTAAAGGTCATTTTAACCAAAATTGTTATCCTTTGAGAAATAAATGCATACGTCACACAGGGTTATAATGACATTTTAGTTAGACAAGCGAAAATATGAAGTAATATGAACAATTGCTTGAACATTTTCAAGAGATAATAACCATTTGTTATTATTTACAATGTACATGACATGTGTTCTGACTCTTATCTTTAATTCAATCATACATTTGATATCCCATAAACTTTACCCTTGTACACTCATGTTCCCTTCACACACACACACAGACACACAAAAACAAATTTGCATATATGCAAACATCATGCCCACAACACATTTTCTGGAAAACAAATAATTTAGATCTAACAATGCATTAATTAGATATCAGTATGAAATGGGTACACATTGGAATTGAGTGGATTATTAAAATGAAAATGAATTGCATTCAATTTCTATTTTCTTAACCTACTGAGTCCATATAAATCATGATAGCATGTAGCCAATGGGTTAAACACCTAGATTCTACCCTTTAAACTTCATCGTTCAGCAGTGTAATAATATCTGATCAATAATACATGTAGATGTCATTAAAAATGCGTAGATCAATTAGAGAAAGGAATTTCATCAGTGTTTCTGTTTTTATTGATTTGCAATCTAGTAAAATATTGTGCTGAGAATTTCACCAAGTCACAACATCTGTAGCCAAGTTCACATTTTTACTGTTGAACCAATTTTGTGTAACAGAACATAATATAAGAATATCTTTTCCTTGCTCTTCATAAAAAGCTATGAAAATATCTTTCCCTTAAGCTTCATTATGAGCTTTGTGTTTTGGTAAACAAATTTTATTGTAAACAAGAACTTCCAAGTTATTGCATCTTTGTCCATGTGTACATGAAGTTAATTAGAAGGCGGTTTAACCCACCGAATATGATTGATTTTGCCATGACATATATTTTCTATAGATGGTTAGACCTGACTTTACTCAGGCTCTGTCATCTAAGGATTAAATAAAACCCACAAAGGTGTTCATCTCCAGGATATGAAAACAATTACAAGGATATCCATTTATTTCTGAAGTTGCTCATAATGAGCACCATTTGGTAAGGAGTGTTACAACTAATGAAGAAGATGTAAGCTTTTCCTTTAAAGGATGCTAACAATATAAGCTTAAATGGGATTTAGGGACCAATATTTATGATTAGGGGGTCATTTAACCCTAATAAGGCCGGGCTATTTGGTCCCCCCCCCCCTAAGATCTCGGCCGCAGAGCGGCCGATCGCCGTGAAAAATTGCACGCATGATAAGTGAAGTGTATAGAATACAATGGTAATTTTAATTTTTTGAAAAATTCATTAATTTGCATATTTATGGTAATTTATGCAAATAAGGTCATAAAATTCATATTTTTACACATAAATCACATATTCTACATAATTAAACTCTGGTTTTCACTACATATATTCTTTAGAGCATTTGGAATAATAATACGACAACAAAATTTGGAAGAGCCAGGTTCTTCCTTATGTTTTCTATTGTTTTTATAATTTCTTATGTATTTCTTTGTTTTTTTTAACTTATGTATTTTATTGTTTTTTTATTTTTTATTTCTAACTATAATTCAACTATTTTGAACCCCAAAACAAACATTATAAAATGTAAACAAGACCAAATAACCAATGATATACCTCCTTTTACGAAAACTGATATTTCCATATGTTTTGTACACAAATCACGAAATTGAGCAATTTTCGGGCTGACATGCATAGACAAAAGGTCACGTGACTTCGTAACGGTAGGTCCGATTTTCAAAATTTTTGTTTTAAAATATGCGCAAGACCCAAAAGAAAAAAGTCACCAAGCAGCGGCGCGTCATCTTACCGCGTTTTGGAGCAATAACAAAAATTGCGGAGGGGGGGGCCATAATGGCCCCCACCCCCCCCCCCCCCCCCGGCCTTTTTAGGGTTAAGCCATTGTTTGGACGTAAGCCAAAATATTTAGGCAATAAGAATATACAGCAACACCATCACAATAACCATGCATAGATATTCTTCACACAGAAGGATAAACATTGTACCATGATATTTTAAAGAAAATTAAAGATAAAGTGCCTATTTCATGTCAAAAGGCCCAAACACACCTTTTGGCTTTACTCTTGTTTTGTGGATATGTACCATATTCTGTGCTTACGTTTCGGTGAGTGTTTTTACGCTTCAAAAAATCAGACCTAAATTTACTTTCATGAGTTAGAAATTGCTCTTCAACCTGCAAACTTGATTTTATAAATTTGCAACCTGCTACGTAAACAGGATTACTTTGTTTTGCTCAGAAAAGTGCTCACATCCTCATAACTAGCAAAGAACCTGTCCCACTTGGGGGACCTTTCAAAGCATGCCTGCAACCATCGTACCAATATAAGAAGAATTTCTACTGTACAACCTACCTCAGTCACAGATAAACTATTACAAATATATATTTGGGGGGAGGGAAGGTTACTTTAAATAAAAACTTTCCTGCAAAAAGAGCTCTTCTTTAAATTTCTTTTATTTAATCATATTTCTATGAGAATTTTCTTGGGCCTTTTCAGTATTTATGGGGTTAAATTTCCTGAGCAATTAACTTTACTTAAGAGAATGGAGGACAAAATTTACTATAAATATTATTGTTAACCAGTTGATCACTTGGACAAAATTAATAATAGCATCTGCAGCAAGTGAAAAATGGAGATGAGAAGGACAGTACACAATTTTATAGTGTCTAATACTCCTTTCTTTTTGCAACAAGCTACTGTTACCTCAAAAGTCAGCCTAGTGCGACAGGTCCCTTGCAGGTTTAAGTTTACTAGGATTACTGGCTATCGATACTAAGCTCGCATCAATCAGGCACAAATTAGCAGCAAAAACAATGTCACATGATCCTTCACCCTCTATAACCAGGACAATCCGCTATCTTCCCGTATTACTTTTATAAATATTCACTTCTGTTAATTATGTAAGTCTTCAAACAATCAAGCAAAGATTGTGCAGTGTCAATATTTAGCTTACTCTAAAATTATTTTTAGTATAATTACTCATTGAATTGAGTCTCAATTTCCCCATTAAGCGCTTTCATTAATTAAGAGCTAAAAAGATTTCAATAGTGTCATATAGTATATAAGAATTAAACTGGTATCAAACTCACAAGTGCACTGATCTACGATTAACTGCTTTATTTTTAATGTAGTTCGACTCTGTTGCTCATGAACACCAAAGACGCCAAATATCCTTGAAAAGGGGAAGTTGAAGGAAGCCCAAAGATTTCTTGCACTATTTCCTGAGAAAACTTTATTCTTCTTAAACTTACTCATTTCTGTATGGCAAGTGAAAGTAGTTTTACATGCTTATCCTGTTCAGCAATTTCACAGGTTGAGTATTACAAGTTAATAATATTCAATATTTGTTTCCCTTTCAGGAAAGTAAAATTGTTGGCGTATATTTTCTGCATTTTATGATTTGAAGGTCCAGATAATTTGCCACCAAATTTGATTTTTAATTTGTTTTCATATTATTTCAAACAGAGGGAAACTGACCATAAATATAAAATTTCAATAATATTAATAAACAGAATCTCCATTACTTTCCCAATGCTGTTATTTATCTTAAAGGGACTGCATCTTCCAATCTAGAGGGCGCTAAAGAAAAATTAATTATCAGGCTTTCTGTCCATCTGTAATATGGAACTAAACAATTACACTTGTACAGTACAATGTCTGTCTCTCTATTTGTATAATATGTTTGGTTGTTTGTATGTCTGTGTTTCTCATGATACACACTCTCCTAAGATGACCATTTGCCCATGGTGGCTGGGGAAACAGCTAGGGATATACTGCCCTCAGACTGAGTGGATATGAATCATCTGTCATGTGCTGGGACAAGGTGGGAAGAGGTACAGGGGTTTCGGGAAGTTGGCTAGGGCAAGATGACCAGCTAAGACACTCCATGAGGAGGGTTATCAGGCTGTCTATCCATTTGAAATATGGAACTGAAATGACATACTATGTCTGTCTGTATGTGTATGTCTGTCTGTATGTGTATGTCTGTCTGTCTGTATGTGTATGTCTGGCTGTCTGTCTGTGTATGTCTGTGTGTCTGTTTGTCTGTCTGTTAGAGTAGTGCTCATGACACACACTCTTCTAGGATGACCATTTGCCCATGGTGGCTTGGGTACCAACCAGGTTTATACTGCCCTCAAACACAGTGGATATGAATCATCTATCATGTGCTGGGACAATGTGAGAGGAGGTTAGAGGGATTGGAGGAAGGTGGTTAGGGCTAGATGACTAGCTAACTGAGCTAAGACAATTACTTATCGAGGGTTACTTTTCTTTTCTGTTTAAAGATAGTATTGAGTAATAGTAATAGAGGGTTACAAAACATATGGGGAGTTGCCAATTCGAGTCCCCCATAGAAATAAATGGACATTGTCAAAGAGCCATAGTTTTCTTGTTTCTTGTCTGATTATGCTCTTACTTTCAGAGATCATAACTCCTAATCAGTCTTTAATAGTGAAAACAAAAGTTTGCTTGGGTTGCACTTTCCTCTTAGACAAATGTTATTACCCCAGCCAAGGTACTTTGGGTCACAATGCAAGTCCTGAATGTATTAAAAAGAACTCTCATAGAGGTGGTTCTGATTCATAAATCAGGCCATCTTGTGAGTGTTATGTAATCCACACAAACTAGCCTAATAATAATAATAATATACTCGATTTATATAGCGCCTAATATGATTGATAATCATCTCTAAGCGCTTTACAATGATAATATTACCCTCGGTCATAGGATACAATGCAAACCAGCACACATTGAGTGCACCATCTCCACTCCCTGGGGAGCATTCCTTCCAAGCGCTCATGGGCTCAAGAAGATCGTTCACATAAAGGCTTTCACCTCCTAGTACAAGTGTTTAGACAGGGTCCGCCAGACTATGAGATCCCATCATGCATTTGATAATCTTTAATTCATGAACCCACTAATTTAGCTCAGGGTAGCTGTGACTAAGTTCTGATGACCTTTCTGCAGGTTATGACCTAATCTTTCTTAATCATATTCTCTCTTGCCTGGGGTTTTGAAATAAAAAATAATGTTCTGATAAAGTGTGAATGACCTTAGAATCCCACCCTATTTCCTTTGTATTAGCCATAAGCGTGTTGCACATAAATGTAGCTGTCATAGTCTACTTAGTAATAAAAGAACTCAATGATTAACGTTTCCGACAATCAAAACCTAGGGAGAATGAACTCTTAAAGGGGTAGTACAGTTTTGGTAAGGCTGAACTATAGTAACCAAACTGGACAGTAACATTATAAACTAATAGTTATAACTCCACCATGCTCAAAATGTATACAAAATTACAAACGACTAAGTAAAAAGCCCGTTATCATTCAAAAAGAGCCATTAAAACACAAGAGGGCGCTTTCTAAAAAGGCATTGGTTTCAATCATTTTTCATACAAAATTATGCATGTGATGTTTTATTGAAATAATTATTAAATAGAGAGATCATCAACAACTGTTTAAAAAACGCTTTTGAAAATTGTTGAAAAAGTGCAAGCATTTTTTTAATTTTTTGAAAAAATCATCTAATTATTTGGGCCCCAAATAATTATAGGATCAGATATATTTATTGATATTTCAGCCGTTTCTGGGTCGATTTTGACCAAATAAAGTTTATTCTGCCATTAAAATTGCATGTTCTCTCAAATTCGACACTCAGTTTTTCATTACCTCACAAAAAAATTGTGATGTGCAGCGCCCTCTCTACCAAAACTAAACTACCCCTTTAAGCTTTGGAGCTTAATGATCGTTAATATAACAACACCATTTTAATTTTCATATTAATAAACAACAACTTGATAAAATCATCTAAAAATGAAAAACTGAAATAATAATACACTTTATATTCCATTACAGATATTCCCATCTCTCTGTTCATTGAGTAATACAATGGCAGTATAAAAATCCACATTTCTAAAAAGGTAAAATGCATTTTAACCCATTCAGGACTGGTCCAAAAAATACTTGGGCGTGGCTCTATGGAGAATACATGTTATAGCAAAATCAATCAGTCCTGATGGGTTAAACACAGTCCATTTCTTTGACAATATAGTGATGTATTATTCTCTCCAAACAGACATCGTACTTATGATGTCAACTCTTGTTGGCGTACAATCCATTCTCTTGGCTGCATTTCAAGGTGGAAGACAAAATTGATATCATATATCTCTCTTTGAAATATCCAAGGGATTTTCCAGCAAGTTTTGGATGACTCAGTGTCTTCAACATGAATCACTCTTGACAAGTTGAATCTCAAGACAATGTGATCCGAAATGTAACCCTTTTAGTATACCTTGACATGTGAATAATATAACAATTCAGTGGCATTTTCCTATGATTGTCATGGGAGGGTTAACACACTGAATACAAAGTTATGAAAATATAAGACTTGGATTGAGTTAAAGGTGCACCTGTAAAGTGTCAGATACTGCCCAAAATGACATTTGAGACTTCAATCCTGTACCAAAATCATTGTAAGATATGTCCGAATGATGTCTGGAAGTTTCATTGAAAAAGAACACTGCTTTCCTGGTTAAAAAAGCGAAAATATGCGTCAGCTTTTTCAACAAATTACTGTATGACGTTTATGAAGTTTATGACCGTTCATTATTAATGCTCTTGAGCTGAATGATAGATATCATCATACTAAAGGGGCATTTGAACAAATATAACCCTATTTTATTCTTCTCTTACCATAAGCTAAACAACACGGTAGAAGAGAAACGAGGAAGCTCCAAGTAATTTTCGTGGAGTTAGACACTTTACAGGCCTCACTTTAAGCAAAAAAGGGTATGTTTCATTACCCTTGTCTATTCTAAACCCAGATTCAGTATTAATTTGAAACATGTTCCAGTCTAGTTAATGCTCTTAAATCATTTAAACAAGAAAAACGGTTCTAGCCTGAGGCATGTTTTGAAATGATGATTCTGGACTAGATGAATGTAATTTAAAACACATCCAAATTGTCACGTAAAACAATTCCTAGCTATATTGAACCTTAGCTGTATCAATGGTATAAAGGGGAAATAGCATATTGGTAGCCAGATAAGTGTATTTGCCATAAGGCAAACATATCATATAAGTTCTTTAAGCAATATGACCAGTTACTATGTATACGCACATAATGGATGAGTTAACAATGCGACATGATGGCAAATAAATTTGTGGCTCTACTGAGCACTACATCACCTCTTCACAGTACCATGACCCAAATTGAACCCCTTTCCCAGATGGCCGACTCCTGAGTGAACTTGCTTCCGAGTTCATGACCCTCGTTTGATTCATCTTTTACCCCCTCTCCTCTCTCTCCCCTCCAGCCCGCATCATCTAGTCCATCAATCATACGAAAGAACTCCCCACCCTCCCCATCTCCCACATTCCCTTACTCCCCTCTAATTAAATCACCTAACTATCCAGCCTTCCCGGCTTTCCCACCTTCCCTATATATCTTTCTCCATTCACCTCAATAACTGAAATATTCTCCATAATCCCCACTGCCCAAATGAGCAATGAATCTAGCAAGATAGACCTTTCCCCCCCAATGTGTATAGTACATTATCATACAAAAGGTACCCCCCCCCCCCATCCCCATTCCATAGTCTCTTCTCATCAAGTGATCAAGATGTATATAATGTATCAAGTAAAAAGTGCTCCCTACTCCTTCTCCCTGCATTCTCTTTTAATTAAGTCATTAGTGTATCAAGCAAAAAAGAAGAAGCTTGTTTAATCTGTATTCACATACTTCATCAAAAAGCCATTATCAAACCACATTAGCAAGCCCTCACTACGCTGTGCACTGAACTCTCATGACTGGATAAGTACTTAATTATTCATGAGTCATGAATCATGTTAATCCTGTTCCATAAATACAGCACCTCTGTGATGGCTTCTGGGACTATTGGCTGATAGTCGAATAGCATGTTTCATGTTTCTTTTTTTTAACTGCTTCACAGCTGCAAGGCTAGAATACTACATTTATAAGGAGTGGAAAATGTACATTTGAAAGACTGATATGCTGGTCTGTTTGTGTATAGATGCTTGGAGGGTGCTGAACAAATATCTCAATAAAATATTACCAAGTTCATAATTCTCACTTGTGATATGGATAGTTCTTTGAAATATATCATATTGACTGAGACTACTGAACAGACATCTAAAACAAAATATCATCAAGTTCATTATTCTTACATGTGATATGGAAAGTGCTTTGCAATGAAATATTGTATCATGATACGGCCGCTGAACAGATGTCTAAATAAAACATGATGAAAGTTTAATAATTCCTACTTGAAATATGGATCTGTGCATTGAGATAAATGCATTTCATCATACTGACTGAGCCTGCAGATCAAGTTCATAATTCTAACATTGACTACGGCTGCTTAACGTATCTACATTTTTTTTTATCATGACACGGCTGCTGAACAGATCTCTAAATAAAATATGACTGAGATGATAATTCTCACCTGTTCGCTGGGCTGCCATCATCGATGCCAGCGACGAAGATGCCGATGTCACCTTTTCTCGACCCCTTCCCACCTGCGATCTGGATGCCTAATGACCCCTTGTCTTTTACTAGGTGGATCTTTACAACCTCTCGCTTCTGAAATAAATTTAAAAAGAAAGAATTATAACACAAAATAAATATTTAAAGAAT
The DNA here is from genome assembly GCA_037951105.1 of Echinarachnius parma. Classification (NCBI taxonomy): domain Eukaryota; kingdom Metazoa; phylum Echinodermata; class Echinoidea; order Clypeasteroida; family Echinarachniidae; genus Echinarachnius; species Echinarachnius parma. The sequence continues at coordinate 38,265 of JBAMJV010011894.1, read as the reverse complement.
GATGTAAGAAAGAAAAGTTAGAGAGATGGAGATGGGGAGGGAGGGGGGGGGGGGGGGGGGGGGGGGGGGACCCAAAGATACTGACATCTCATTTTCTTGACCCTGTTATATCTGCCGATCTGAATGCCTAATGACCCCTTGTCTTTCACGAGGTAGATCTTTACTACCTCGCTTCTGAAACCCAAAGAAAAAATAAAGAATGAATAAGAATAAGAAAGTAGGATAACTGAAAAAACAATTTTTTTAATGACAGAATGGTTATAGAAAGAATTGCCAATAATAATGTCATCCCCTTTTTGTAACCCCTTCCCATCTGAATTGTCTGCCATTAGGTGGATCTTTTCTACCTCCCGCTTCTAAAAAGAGCAAAAAGGGGAGAATTAAAATGAATAACAATAAGAAAGGAAAAAAAGAATGGTGATGCAAATGAAAATAACTCCTTTTCTTCACTCCTTTCCACCTGCGATCTAAATGTCTAATGACCTCTTTTCTTTTCTTTTATTTACTACTTATTGCTTCTGCAACAAACAAATAAAGGGAATTATGAGAGTGCACAATAAGGAAAGTAAGATACAAGAATTATGTTATGAACAAAATTAAAGAATGGATATGAGAAAGAATTGCCACCAGAAATCTTATCTATTTTTCCCCATTCCCACTTGCAATCTGAATGCAATCACCATCTCCTCTTGTAACACAAGGTTATTTGAGAACAAAGGTTCAGTTTTCAAATTCAAGACAAAATGCAAGATATCTGTATGTAACTCATCTTATTTTGTTACTTATTTTAAAAATAACGCTTTTTAGATATGATTACCATAAAATTCATATCAGAGCTCCAGAAGAAAGAATGCTTCATTTCTATATCAATATTACATGGTACCTTTATTACCTCACAATGTCAACGCAGGTCAGAATAAAACATACTGTGTAATGCAGATATTGTTGATTTGCAGTATGCAGTAACAGTGAATACATTTCACGTTCATTGATTATTAAAATGAAATAATCAATGACTTCATTGTCATACAACTATTTATCTATAAATAAATGCTACATGTACATATGTCAAACTATGCACATAAATAGAATATGCTTTCAAATTGATTATTTTCTAACCGTTGCGATCTATGTAAATAAACTGTATTGTAAATACTTGTTTCAGAATACAAGCAACACATCTGAACAAGACATATAAACAACACAAATTATACCAAATGTAATAAATAGCTTTAATACACACTTCATTCTATATCACAATGATTTGATCCTTTTAATTTAGACGGTGATATTGACTTACATCCTTTGAATTTGATCTGACAGCCTTTTTGGGGCAACACTCGCAGCTGCACTTTCTTTCAACAGAAGCAAAAGCCAGCATGATGGTACGATACCAATATCAATATCAAACGATAATTCCAAGTATTATGAGCTAAATCACATGATGAAGCGAGCCATTAACTCCTATATTGCCAGTTGAACACATTTTCACTGTATAAAATACAATGTTGAACATATTTTCACTGTATGGAATACACAAGGTACAGAAATTCACTGTACTAAGCAAATTGTCTACTGAGCTGTGATACATCTTTCCTGCAGTGAACACAGGCGTGAGGGCAATAAGGCCCCTAAAATGCCAAAAGCAGCCCCCTGAAAATCACTATAGGGACCCTTTAAATTCTCGTAGAGTTCAATGCAAAACAAATTTCAGAGAAAGCTCCATTTCAATGCAGAAAAGCTTGAAACATGGCCCTAAAAAATTAATTTTGTTTATTTATTTTTCTCTGCTTTCCAGACAGGCTGGGATTAAACAGAAACAGTCACACTACAGAACCACTATCCAGCAATAGTGTATTAACCTGTACAATGTCAATCCATCTTCAATACACTACATGTATGCACACATTTTCTATGGACCTTCATATAGACTTGCACATGAAGATTCAATGTTCTCTTTAATACAGCGCAGCTGGTACACATCTTTCACCACACAGCATAAATATATTGATGCAAAGTCTATAAAGTTGCGATCTCTTCTCTCGCAGCGCGCAAATTAACACTTTTCCTTCAAAATATTGCAATTCCCATTGAGTTAACACATGATCCACAGGGTTCAAATCCACAATGGGTTAACTTTGAAAACTGTCACACTTTCCATCCTTCGAAGGTGATTAATTCAGCCAAGGGGCAGAGGAAAAAAATGCCAACCATCGAATACAACTACCAGGTAATCTTGTTAATACATGTCTTCAGAAATCCAGAGCGATGAACTCCATAGTCCATATATACCAGTAATTTAAACTGCCTTTCGTTGACCTGCGATGCAAATTTGCTAAGCTCTATTTCAGTTGTTAATATTTTATAAAAGTTAGTTCTGAATGTGTTAACAAAGCAGAGAGGCATACGTGAAGATGTCATCAGGTAATTGTCATTGTAATTGTCCGAGCTGACATTGTTCACACAGTTCAAGTCAGGGAAACTGCCAGTAATTATAATTTCCTTTATTTAAATGACCTGCGATATTCCTTTACACAAGTGTACTTAAATGTGTACTTTTATTTGCTTTTTAATATATGTTTATCCGATAGTTCTGAATGAGTGAACAAAGCAGAGAGGCATATATGTGAAGGTCACCAGGTAATTCCCATTAAATGTCTTTGCTGACATTGTTCACACAATTCACGTCAGGGATACCACCAGTAATTAAAATTTCCTTTATTCAAATGACCTGCGATGTTCATGAACATCCTCTGTACTTGAATGTGTATTCTTTATTTTCTTGTTAGATATCAGTCAAAATAGTTCTAAAGAGGTTAACCTCTACCCTCCTAGAATTTGCAATCCACATAGCGTTTATACAGGTACCTGTAGGCAATAGGTTAATGAAGCTAAGCTGGGTAGACGGCATGTTAACTGTCACCAAGTGAGTACTGTCTCAGTTGCTGCATTTGCAAGCACAATACACACACAGTCAAGGAAACCGCTGGTAATTATAATTTCCTTCTTCGACAATTGATGTATGAATGAACTCTAACTAGATTTCAGTCATTCTTAAATCAGATAAATTGTCGAGCGTCTGAAAACGTTAATTTATTTTAGAGATGAAGTTACTACGTGAATCATGTAGGTACTTCTGATTAATCTCAGTTGTTGAATTCGCTAGCACAATTCACGATCGAGGAAACCTCCAATAATTATCATAATTTCCTTTCTTCAACCAGTGATGTTTGTATGAAATCTCAACTAGCTTTCAGTGAAATGAGAGTCAATGAAAGAGGACCTACATTTAGCTGTCAGCCATTTCTAAATCAGATAGTTGTGAACAGAATAACGAAGCAGAGAGGCATACAGGCATACATGTGAACGTGTCACCACGTATCAATCCTCATTTTGACTGCCCCAGTTGCATAATTTGCTAGCACAATTCAGTCACAGAAACCACTAGTAATTAAATATTCCTCTGTTAGCATGATGAACGTTTGATTTTCAAATACTCGCTTTTAGCAAATTTTAAGCAATTTAAATTAGGCACAGGAAGACTTGAAAAGAAAATGAATTCCGAACTGATTCCGAAGAAACTCAAGACACGGTCTATGGAGAATGCAAGCAAAGGTCCTGAACCAGTTCGTAATGCCAAGGGGGCAAAAGATATGTTTGTACCTCCCCAGGTAATACTCATTAACTGTGCCAGTTGCAGAGATTACGGCACAGGCAATTCCATTCCCTCTCAGTCTCAGGGAAACCACTAGTAATTATAATTTCCTTCTCTGACTCGTGCGAATGTACTCTTACTCGTTCCTTTGGTAATTAACGGGCTTCATTTTGGAACAACATTCTACGAAGTTCAACCTGTCAGATTCTGGCATATCACTCAGACATACAACTGTACAACATTACATTGTAAATGTACGCAAAACTATAATCAGTCCAAGACTCTGAGACAAAAGTGTTTGTGCAGTCTACAAAAATAATCTAACCAAATATACATTTCTAATTCGCTCTGAGCTATAAACACAGTCATTTCTTCTACCAGATAGTATCATCTGACACTCAATCACTTCAGAAATCATTTAGGTCTGTGCAAGACACTGCACGGACCAAACAAATGTTGCAACGTCTTACAGAGGAAATTGATCAAAGGTCTTGACGGGAGAATAGACGGATCGATGACCAGTAGCCTTGGACAGTGTGAGTAACCGATCCCGCAACCACACACACAGTGTGTAAACAGATGTCCGGGGATCAACGGACTACCCCATCGTCACACAGGTGTTTCGGGCAAAACTGTGACAATCTATCTTGTGTTCTACATCTAACCTAGATCTATTAATACATTCAATACTGCTTAACTTTGTTATACCATGGATTATTCATAGACCCCAGCCTGATTTATTTAGGGATCAGTCCTGAACAGGTTAAATAGTGATGATCATACAATCATTGTTAGCCCATTGCCAACAGGGTCTTGGTGAGCCCTGTATTAAAGGGTACCACCACCCAAAAATAATATTCTTACTAAAGAAAGGTAACATCTTTAGTATTCCATTCCATCAACAAGTTCACAAAAATATGTTTCCAGAAAGAAAAAAAAATAATTGGAAACGCATCACCATTCTAAAGCATAGGTTCATGCGGTCTGAATTACGCAGACTGCTATGTGTGCGGTGAATTGCAATGTATGCAGAGCGAACGAATTGCCCGGGAATCTATTGTTTACAAACGTGCGCGTGAATAGCATTGGTGCACTCGCAAAATGGTTGGCCTGTATGGAACCAGGAAATAGCAGTGGTTCCGTAAGTGGTGGAAATTAATTACTTTGTTTATGAATTACACAACCCTTTGCAAAATGTTGGGTATCTATTTGATATCACAAAACGGTACCAAAACATAATAATAATATGTTGTTCTTTGCCTGGTGGTCCCCTTTAACTCTATGGGGATTGAAACACAGCTCACATAGAGTTTTATTATGTGAGAAGTGACACAACACAAGTCTTGTAAAATGTTCAAATACAATGCATCATAGTTGTGTCCCCATGTAACCTACCACAAATAGACAGCTTGTAAAGAATTAACAGTCTGTAGACTGTAAGCCACAAAATAACAATAATTATAATCCCGTTGCCATAGAAACGTGCTGTATTATTTTGTTTGAACAAGGTTTGGATTAGGATTTGATTGATAGGGGACTTTGTAATCCAAAGGACACTTTTTACTGAGACCTTGTTTGATGTTATCAATTAATCATCTCAATACTACTAGTGCTGATGAAAACGCCCTTGGGAATTATTCATCACACACACACACACACACATATGCAGAGATTTGTATTGTATTGTATTGTATTGTATTTGTATTTGTATATGCTTTGCATTGGACTTCTCATAATCATATTAATTAACTAGTGTAATTACAATTGGTAATAGGGCATCCTGCTTTTACAGCCCTGAAACATGTGTTGTTGTTTTGATTTTGTATCTTATGTAATAGTGCTATCTTCTTATGATATGAAATCATTAGTAGATATATGGAATTCAAGGCAATCTTGTTCATTTTTTTCTTTATTTGCTGTCTCCTGATTCTGTCTCTTGCTTGTGTAGGTGTTCATATTACAGTGTTTATGGAAGCATACTACGTGACTGCTGTTGTTGCATCTGCTGCTATGTCAGTGGTAGTTATGTTAGTTGCATTCACTGTTACATAATTTGAGTGTGGACTATTTAAAAACATTTAAAATTGTAACAGCACCCAAATTACAGTAAAACAGCCAATAGTGGGCTCAAAAACATAAGCGATACATATAATATGCGACTAGAAGTGACAGGAATTATGCTCTGGTCAAAACCAGTAATGGTGGTAAGGCAAAGTCTAGCATTTAACTTTTCTTTTATAATGTGATCAAATTAATGTATGTTTTTTTTTATTTTTTATATCTGGGCTCTGTTGCAGAAAGAGATTAAATTGATTGTAAAGATGCAGGTAATTATAAGACAGATCATGTGACTCAATGAGCAAATCTGATTGGTTGAAAAATGCAAATTTTCTGACTTACAATCAATTGCAACTTACAATCAATTTTTATCTCTTTCTGCAATAGGGCCCTGCACAAGCATGTGACACCCAAAAAGGTCTCATGCATACATTATAAATAGAATCCCATTTAGCAGTTGATAAATAACTTTCACAAGTCAGAAGCCTCCAGGGAGATCATATAAAGAGGACAAGTGTAACATTAATCAAGTCGATCTTTTTGCAAAAGAGGCTACTTTCGAATGAAGCCCACCGCAAATCCGGAGCAACGCTTTGAATTCCTTTCCGAAAATTGAGCCAAGATGCTCCTAGATTCATATTTAAGTGGTTGACATTGAAAATGATCTACAAGGGTTACAAATTAACCCTCACAGTTCTAGTTACAAAATGTGTAGAATTCAATTTTCACAAGATCATTGTTCCCCCTAAATATTTTAGGGGGAAAAAACACCACCAACAACATCAACAACAGCAATTAATAAATAATCAATGAACAGTCCTTGTTAATCACCTGTCCAGGGGGGAGTGTTTCACAAAGATCCCGAATCGAACTTAACACTAAGTTGGACTTTAAAATTATGGAAAGCCATTTGTAGCCATAGAATTAGACATAGTCAAGAGCAAACATTTTGAATATTTTAAACTTTCAAAAAAATTGTACATCAATAGCTTAAAGTCTCTATGATAAAAGAACATTTTAATGATATTTATCAACATTTCAGGCCTGTTTTAAAAAGAACTTGTTTAACAATTGTACAAAGAAACTAATGGCTTTCCATACTTGTTAGGTCCAACTTAGCGTTTAGTTCAACTTTGGATCCTTGTGAAACACCCCCACGGTTCTTTATAAAGTGGTTTTCAGAGTGATGTTTTAATGCACACAAGCTGGAAAGTAACCCTTGAATATAGCATTTATTTTTTACGCTGAAAGGTCCAATGGCTATTTCCAACCTTGGTAAAAAAAAGTTCTTGGTTTAAAAGCTAGCTCAATCATTTCTAAGCTTTGTATAACTTCCTGAACTGGATCACGTCAGAGGGTAATACATGTGAGAGATCTGTACAAAGATTCTTTTGAATCACAAAGCATTGTGGAAATGAGGGCCCCTTTCACAAATCACGAGTTGAATTTGTCGGCAACCCGATAACAATCAGTTCATTTTCCCATTTAGAGACGTAGACAGATAACAAAAGTGACTCAGTTTTCTGCAAAAGTTTTCAAGTTTCGTCTCTTCTATGAGTATTTTAACTCCTCAAGTTGTTTTGAAGAATTTGTTAACATGCTTTTATATGTACCTGAGTTTTATCTAGATCTCTATTTATAGGTATGCATGGTAGTTGAAACTCAATTTTAAAAAATGTACTGATATGTTTCAGTGTTTATAAATGTACACATGTTTTATCCAAAGGATGCATTATATCATTTTCATTTTTTGAGTAAGGCGATGTTCAGTTAAATGTTCCCTCTTGCTTGAAAAAAAAATAACGCTAACATGTTTTTTTTTTAAAGCTGAAATCGCTACTACATGTACTTTAAACACACCAAATTCATGACTGGGGTACTATGCTGGGGTATCTGCCATTTTCAATATCAAAAATAGGTTTGGTTTATCCAAGCTTATTTTTTTACCTGAAAATCATTCCACCAATGATTTAATCAAACTGATAAAATGATAATAATAATAATAATATACTCGATTTATATAGCGCCTAATATGATTGATAATCATCTCTAAGCGCTTTACAATGATAATATTATAAAATCTAAATTATAGTGGACTAAATGAAGTCCATTGTCCAACCTCAAATATTTGTGATACACTCCCATCCTCTCTTCTGGTTTGCACACATCCCCTGAATTGCTTTATATGACACACTTTTAACCTCCGGGAGGTCTCACGTTTATTTGTTTGCAAACAATCAACTTCTGTTCCACTGCAGATCTGTATTTTGTCACGCTTTGTGTCACAATTAACCCATCGGCAACATGAACTTGGTGGGTCTAGTATTATCTTTATGGGAATTGCACAATTTAGTATGGAATAGGTTGAAATAAAAAAAATCTACCCCAATTTTGATGATGAATCATTTTGTCTTTATGATGAATGTCCAGAAATGTATCCTGGTAACTCATAATATTTATCAATTAACAATTGAACATTTATACTTTGAAATTATGTGGCCTTGAATACCATCAAAATCATAAAGAAAAGAATATTCCAGACTTGATCCATTTCAATCTAGCAATACAGAAATGTTCTATTAGTCATTCTTCAATAAATGTCAAATGCGAAATTTGGCAAATTATGTATAAATTTTACAAAATAATTTAGGTTCATAAACGATATATAGGGATTCAACTACGTAACTAATTCCTAATTAATTAGAATCAATTTCAACTTTCAATAAGTTGAATAAATCTTTTTTTTTTTTACAAAATGGAATAAAAACATTTTTTTTTAAATCACCATTCAAGTGTTATCAAACTCTTGTGCAGTAACTCACCCTTTTCTTGAGATCGGGAAGCATCTTCGAGAGTATGGAATCGCTACGGGCGACGGTGATGGGATTTGACAAGTCCTCGCTCGTTCGCACATGCTTGGAGGCAGGCACCACATGCTCCTCCCGCCCGCTCGATCCGTCCCCCCTAGAGAACGCCGGCCGTTGGGGCGGGGGAGGAGCCCTCCTCTTTACAGACCCGCTCTTAGATCTCCTCACCTCCCTGCACCCTGCCCTGCCTAGCGTCCCCTCCCCTCTCATATCTCCGTTAGGACGGGGGCCTAGAGGGTTGATGGTACTGAGCGACGCGACATTCCTCCTCGCAGAAATGTTCGGGCTCCTCATGTTCTTGTCTGACCCAAGGAGGTGCGTACGACTGCTAGTCACTGTGGGCGACGACGAAGACGATGACGATGATGATGATGACGATGTCGATGGGAAGTCTATGTCTAATGCTCCCGATATGCTAGGGATATTTACAGCGTTCTTGGGTTTTTGAGGGGGCGGGGGCGCCCGCCTCTTGGTTTTCCGCAAGACGCTCACGCATAGGTTGGACCCTGTCCGCAGGGCACTATCCAGTAGAGCTCTGAAAAAAGGTTTAAAAGGGAAAAAGAAAAAAATTAGAATGGCATTCATTTCCTTCTGTCAATCAATGAGGTTGTCATCATTTTTGAAAAACACAAACACACATTATTATGCATGAGTAATAGTCTAGAAGGTTGAAACAACTTGTTGCTTTTTCAAACAATGGCAGTTTCCACCACAAAAAACAACAACACAGGGGGTTGGCATGACAGTCTGATGTTAATACGGACCTGCAAAACAAAACTCAATACATGGGTACAATAAATAAGAGGATAAATTGATCTCATGTTAATTGATAAAATGTATGCAATTTTTTAATTTCCTCACTTATTACATCCAAACTATTCACTGTTTCACTGACTCCTGTAAGTTATAAACTTTCACATTCGTGACAGCCAAAATTAGTTTTCGAGATTTAATCGATATGACCAAAGGTTTGGCCATAAAAATAACCCCTGACTCACGTTCATCTGCGAGGCATAGGCCCCAACAAGTCTACTATCAAAAGGTTGATCGCAGACAGGAGGCAGACGGGCTATCTATCAAAATGACATCTGCTCATAACTCACAAGAAACATTCTTGACCACTATTTTAAAAAAGTGTACATTACTGGACGAGCCCATGGGGTGGCGCTGAATCATTCAGGACTTATGAAGGTCCAGCTGGATTTTTTAACGGAAGTATAAGTTCTTGTCACTAGCAGAAACAAGATTTCTAGAATGGTAGTCAGAAGTGTTAACATTAAAAAAAAATTAAAAAACACTTCACAAATAATCCAATGTTCAATCTGATCTCCCAAACAATGCACAAATCACAGCTCAACTATTTAATGTTATTGAAAGTGTTTAAATTTTGTTCACAAATAATCCCAAAACCAATACTCCCAACAGTCCAAGCAATGCACAAATCTTTGCTACATGGATCACAGCTCAACTATCTTTATCGCTAGAATCCTGGTGCCATCATACACTATCCACAACACTATTACAAACCAAGTGCACTCAAGTTTACAAAAGGCTACAGTTTTAACAGGGAGGTGCGAGTTAACGGACTCCACCATAGAAAGAGAGGCAGAGATGGAATGATATTGTGTAGGTTGTTATATGTGTCCGACTAGAGTAAACCGGTATTTAAATATGAACAATGTCAACTGCCATCTGCTAACAAAATATCCAGAATAAATGGCTTTATTTTCAGATACAGTATTTCCTTTCGGCAATACACATGTAAAACTAGATACACATTTCCCATTGACACTCTTTTGTGAGTAAACATGCAATCCGGACAAAGTCAACTGGCATTGCCCTCTAAAAAATAAAAACAAACAAAAGCACATCATACCTGCTTGAAAATGCCAACTAATATCCAGAATAAATGGTTACATTTTCAGATACAGTATTTTGAAGTCCAGGGCAAACATGCAATCTGAAACAGTGTATAAATCCCTCCAGTAGAATTCACAAAACGCCTAAAAACATAATCGCTGGATCACTGTATACAAAGTATTGACAAAGTCACACACAGGTTTAGGTCACATCTTGATGACACCAAAGAAATGTTCAGAATGACTGGTTTTGAAAGGTTTTATTCAAAGATATACAGTAGTTTGAAGTCCAGAACAAATAGGCAATCTAAAGATTAGTCAGTACTTCCCTTCGGCAGAACACACAAATAAAACACAAGTAGAACTACACTACACATTTCCCATTGACCCTCTTTTGTGATCAGAAACATGTTATATCAACATTGATAGCAGGACACGCACAAATCAGAAAAAAATGTGCAAAAAACTAAAAAATAACGGAACTTTGAGTCAGGAAACTGGGAGATAAAACTTAACTGGCCTAGAGATCGTTACATAACATCTCCTGTTTTACCACGTTGTATTCACACTTTATCAAGGTTAGGCCAAATTAGGCTATTCCTGAAGTGGTCGTTTCATCTAAGCACTTCTATCATCGACTTCTTTTTATCTGCATCATATTTTGCTCAGGAAGCAATGATAACGATTAATTGAAGATAAAACTTTAGCAAACTCATTGTCCATGATTTCTAATATTTTGCACAGTATATTCACTGCTTCCTTCAAACCAATGAGGTTGCTTTTTGTATAAAATGCCATCATGACGGCCCCAGCCCAAGAAATTAAGGGACCAGTCCAAAGCAGGTTAACATTTTGTTTTTCTTTCACAAGCAAAATTTGAATATAATCATAAATTTACTTCAATTTATGATAATGAAATTATTATATTATATATATATTTATTATATATATATTTATTATATATATATTTTTCAACAAAATGATTAAGTGCAGTACTTGATTAAAACAATATGTCTTTCTCTAACACACTGAAGACAGTTTTCTCTGGCTGAGGTCTACAGCGTAATGAATATTTGTATTGCAAATGAAAATATTTTCATTAATAATCATGAACAAAAGTCTGCCCTTGCCTGACAAATTGACAAGTTAAGCCCAAACCTTGCATGAGAATAAAGGGAGGCAGATCCCCCTCCCATGGTAAGGTTCTTTGAAGGATGTTCAGTAGAGACATTCAATGACAGGAAAAAGGGTGACATGCATTGCTAGAGGTAAGGAGGGTCTATCACCCCCACCTTAACAATTTCAAACCAATCAACCAACCCCCTCTCCCCCATCAATTGGGAATTATTGAATAACATAATGCTACCATTTTTAGTTTGGGGCATAGGCTCAATCATTCATTTGCCCCCACCCCTAACCCCTCCATGTCTTGGTTGATGCTAGCTATGCCCCAAGAAAGGATTATTGTAATCAACATGAACAATCACACTTCAAAGTGTGAATCACAACCATTATTATGAAACTGGAAATAAATTAATACATTAATTATAACTGATATTGAACAGCATTAAGGCATTAAATCTTCAGTCCTTCCTTTTGGTTTCATTTTTTAATAACAATATGAGGGTTACTCACCTAATTACTTGGATGCAGAGCTTATTTGAGATTTGTTACTTATGATCTGTCATGAACTTTTAATCAATGAGTATTTTGTTGCAAAGACTCAAAAGGAAACAACTCATCATCCATTACTTTTAAGAAAATGTAAATGAACAAAAGATAGTAAATTACAGAAAACAAAATTGTTAAATATCACATTAGTTTGTAACTCTTTGATAACAAATCTGTAAGTCTGAGTTTTGTTAAAGTTTTCCCAAATTCCATTTCATTATTCTTAATCAATTATTCCTATTTCTCTTACTCTTAGTAATGATATTTGTCAATGTTGTCCACTCGCGATATACATTAAGGAGTGAAGGACATATTACTTGTAGGGTGATGTCTCACTCAAAACAAATCAGACTGAAGAACACAACATGCAAAAAAAGAAGTACATGTATATCCCTGACTGTGATTGACTTGACTGTTAATCCTCATAATAAACAGATTTACACACATGTACATGTGTGTGAATCATTCCTCCTTGGATGCTTTTGATAGAAAGTTGAACATAATAAGTCAGTTCTCAGACACAGATTGATTCAACATCCATGTACAAATGGTTAATCCGCATTGCAAACAGATGGGCGCATACATTACATGTACGTGTATGTGAATCACTTCCCCCTGTAGCAGACACGCACAGAAACGAATTAAGAAGAAAGCGTATCAATGATTGCTTCAAGTTTAAAAGACTTAATCCTTATCAACCAAATGTGACTCGATCTGGGCCCCGTGCAGAAAGAGATACAATTAATTGTAACTTACAATCGATTGTATCTCTTTCTGCAGTGGGGCTTGATACGTTAACTTTTGTAAGAGAGGCGTGATGGTTTTGCCCCCTTTAAGATTCTGAAATTACCATGTAGACTTTGAACATAACCAACCATTTTTTCCATAGGCAAGGGGTTAACCCGGTTCCCTTGGAGATACTGATATTCCCATAGACTTTGTACATAACCCACCAGATTCCAATAGGCAAGGGGTTAAGGACCTGGGGGGAAAGAGCCTTTAGTTTCTTTGTAAAAATTGTTGGAACAGTTCTTTTAAAAGGCATACATTTTTTATTGAAATCAGTAATATTTGTTATCATCAAGAAACCTAGTTTTTATTGATGATATACATTTGTGTAGGAAGTTTCCACTAAATATATTTTGTGCTTTTGAATACGTTTTATTCCAAGGCTACAAATAGCTTTTCATAATTTGTAGGTCCAACTTAGAATCTTTGTGAAATACCCCCCTGTTCTTGAGCAGAATCGCCAGAAGCATTGGAATGACAATGTATTGTGTAGAAATCAAAAGAAGAGATGTGAATGAACGAACAAACAATTGAACAATAAACAGAGTCACATGAATCATACTCACATCGGCCAGGGACATATGTACTTATGTATGTTCTACATTCAATTGTGTGTATGTTACATGAATACAGATGTCAGACTGACAGTTATTATTTTGATTCTAATCGAATGTGACTCCAGCAAACCCCCCTCGCAGGCCTTCTCAAAGTGAATCATTCTCCCAACACGGAAAACCGCAATTTAAATCCCCTTTTTATAAACATTGATTTCATTAATGAGCCTGGATTTAATTGATGACACTGTCACCAGGTCTTTCTTTGAAGGTGAAATCATTTTTGATGAAATGTCGTGTGATGACCCCAAGTCATACTGCAGAGGGGAGGGGGGGGGGGGGGGGGGGGGGGGGTGTTGTATAAAGAGTTGCAACAAAAATCGCAAAGTTGCAATTAAACACAAGTTAACACAAATATGCACATTTGACCCAATAATGTGTGCATTCAGGCGTATTAACTGACTTGTGGTTAATCACAACTTTGCAATAAATTTCAAGTTTTCAACTCTTTACGCAATATCCCCAGAAATGTTCTAAGTCGCATTTATGTATTGTCTTATTTTGAATTGAAGCAAAGGTGACTTAACCCGTTCCCTACAAGATTCTGAAATCTCCATAGACTTTCTACACAACCCACCCGGTTCCTGTAGTCAAGGGGTTAAGCAAGCAGCATTGAAGGTTTCCCACTCTCCCTTAGATGTTTCATACTGTGACATGGAAAATCACAATGTGCATAATCTTTATATAAACAATTTAGATGTACTATATATATAACCTTGTTGAAAATGACACTTTATGAAGGGTAAACTTGGATGAAACGTTCAGCAATGACCATGAATTCATGCAGTAGGCCAAATAAATGTTCTAGGCGCTGTGAATGGAGTGTGCAGAGGTCAATCATAAAGAGCAATTGTGATTCTAATTAAATGTGATAATAGCAAGCCCCCTAATAGAGGTTACCAACATGAATCATACTATTCCATGGCAAACAGCAAATTTAATCCTTGTAAAAACAAAAATTATCATAGCTGTTAATGAGTCCCTCATATTAATTGCTGACACTGTCACACTTTCCCAGGCAAGTCTCAAGGGTGAGAGCTGGATAAAATGTTAGGTAATGTTTCACAAAGATTATTAGTTGAACTTCAATTTAAGTTTGACTTAATCTTATGGACATCTGTTAGAAACACTTGTAAATAGGAGAAATCATTTTAATCATCTATGTGAAAAATCATCATTATTTTCTATTACCAATGAGAATTCATATTATTGTTGTAATATTTTTTAACATTAGCAAATATTTGTTCTTTTGCTTGTAAAAGTGTGTTATTCCGAAGTTACAAGTGGCTTACCATAGTTTTAAGTCTAACTTAGAATTTAAGTTCAACTTTACAATCTTTGTGAAACACCCCCTGGTGTGCCCCAAAGGAAAAACATTTTAAAGGCCTTTTATAAATGGTTGCTCATTCAGCCAACTGAACCAAGCAACACGTAAAGGTTGGACCAATGAAATTTTAGTAGCCCGAAGATAATTTTTGGTGGTCCCAGGCGAATGCAACTTTGAGCCCTGGAAAGATGCCACTGACATACTGTATGCATTAAAAATGCTCTTGGAGTTTAGTGCTGACAATGACAGATTTCCAGCCATTTTTCAACTGTGAGGTTTTGGATGAAACTCATGCTACAGAAAAGTTGTGTAGGTCTTTACAGTGAGAATTTCTCTATTGCAACCTAGAATGCGAATGAGGACAGGATGACATCACAATTAGACTCCGCCCTCATGTTCACTCAACATTCAATATCCATCCTCAAAGTTGGGGATGACATGGATTTTACCAATTCAAATTCAGCATCATCCTCACATAGAAGTTTAAGTTAAAGTCCTTCCCTTGCCAATTTTGGCACACAAGGCGTGCCTATCTCCGATTTTGTCTACTAAATGTAGCAAAAGCTACAGAAGGGGGCCAGTCCTCTGGTAACTTGTGTGATTAACTTTCCATTCTCCATTCTATAAATGCCGAGCGCCTGGCTAGAAGGCAAAATGTACCATTTTTAAAAGTCTTTGGTATGACCCGGGTTCGAACCCTGAACCCGGGACCTCCCAAGCATGAAGCAGACACCGCTAAGCCACCATGCATTTGAAAACTCCCCAATGCTGGACTCAGAAGACAGGACTTGAAATAATAGTGATTCTTATCGAATGGGACTTCAGCAAGTCCCCCTCTTGGAGGTCTCCTTATGAATCATACTCTAACATCGAAGACCGAAAGTGAAATCCAAAGAATAACATTGTTAGTTAGAAGACAGGTTATAAACATCGCATGAGCACGAGGCTGGCCCTGGTCATGACATCATCAGGTTTACCTCGAATTTCTAGATTCACATAAAAAAAACTCCCCAATGCTGGACTCAGAGGACATGACTTGAAATAATAGTGATTCTAATACAATGTGACTTGAGCAACCCCCTTCTTGGAGGTCTCCTTATGAATCATACTCTGGCATGGAAAACAAAAAGTGAAATTCATAAAATAAAATAGTAAGATAGAAGACAGGTTATAAACATTGCAAGAGCCCGAGGATGGGCCTGATCATGACATCATCAGGTTTAAGTCGACGTTCTAAATTTCGCATTAAAAAACTCCCCAATCCTGGACTCAGCTAGGTCAGGACTTGAAATGATAGTGATTCTAATCGAATGTGACTTTAGCAAGTGCCCCATCATACTCTAGCATGGAAAAACCAAAAGTGAAATTCATAAAATAAAATAACATATTAAGATAGAAGACAGGTTATAAACATTGCATGAGCACGAGGCTGGGCCTGGTCATGACATCATCAGGTTTACCTCGACGTTCTAGATTCGCATTCAAAAACTCCCCAATCCTGGACTCAGCTACACTGTGGCTGTAGGACAGGACTTAAAATGATGGTTATTCTAATAAAATGTGACTCGAGCAAGTGCCCCTCTTGGAGGTCTCCTTATGAATCATACTCTAGAATCAAAGACCAAAATTGCAATCCATAGAATAACATTGTCAGATAGAAGATGGATAACAAACAATGCATGAGCACGTGGCTGGGCCTGGTCATGACATCATCAGGTTTACCTCGACGTTCTAGATTCTCATTCAAAAACTCCCCAATCCTGGACTTAAAATGATTGTGATTCTAATACAATGTGACTCGAGCAATCCCCTTCTTGGAGGTCTCTTTATGAATCATACTCTAGCATGGAGAACCAAAAATGTGATTCACTTATTAAAAACATTGTGGTGTTTGAGGCTACGTTTACCCCCTACAGTAATTGCAGAGACTGACACACTTTCCCAGGCCAATTCCCCAAAGTAAAAGCTTGATGACATTTCTGGGTTATAAGATGACCGTGATGTCATACTGCAGAACATAATGCCTGGATATTTTAATTTGTATCCTTTGGTTTGGTTGGAACATTTCTTGCAGTTGTCTAGCGGGAAAAAAAGAACAAACTTCATTAGGCCTTAGGGTAAATCTCTGCTAGAAGAAATATACATCTATTTTGTTATGTAAATCGTTAAATTCAAGGATTATCTAGTAATTTCCTGATTGATATATATATATTTGTTTTACTTTGATTATTTGTTTGTTTGTTTTGGATATGCTTGAGTTTAAAACCAAACTACAAATAATATGAATGAATGTTACAGAATCATTGTTTTTAAATTGCCTGAATATAGACAATTCGTAGCTCAAAGTGTATTAACGAGAGTATGTCAAAATATTCTGATATTAGACATTCTGAGAATTAAACCCCAACAAAATTCATGTGGTTCATGAAACACAACCATTCAACATTTAAAGATCGCAAACAAACTCACCGACAATCCACACGAAAGGGTCTTGATCCGTGTGTATCAACATCCAGCAATAACTCCGGTCCATTTTCAACGTTTCTAAATTTGCAATACATCTTTGTCACTGTCTTAACAACTCGTCATCGAGTATTTATCTGGAATGCATTTGTTGTTATAACTATATCCTCTTGAGATGGAAAAGTTGAATGAAAAACAAGTAAATCCACTTTTCGGCATGAAAATAAAATATGAAGTCAAACTAAAAATAAACAATATAACAATTCAAAGAGAATAATTCCAGTTCCTAAAACTACATGGCGCACATCCTACGGTAAATCTCCCACATTCCTCCAATGTTTTCCTAGTACACGTTAGCTAGTAATGAGCCCAAGTATGATACGTGTAATGAGCAAAAGTGTCCTAATGAGCGAAAGTGCTGATGCGCAGCAGAGAGTGATGCAGGGTCGATTTCGCCACTACCGCATCTTGACTGGGTGTGGGAAAAACTGGAGGAGTGGAGAAAAGCTCCTTACAGACCGGGTACAATACAAGCAAAGAAGAAGGAGGAGGGGGAATGGATGGGAGAGGGGTATACCTTCATCTGCTATATGGGATTCACATCATACATGTATGTCAGGTAATTCTGACTTCATTGGAGAGGCAGAGACCCACTCCGTGATTGATATTCCTTTTATTGGCATCTATCTCAATTTTGGCTAACGCACATTTGCGTACTCGCTACACCTATAGGGGAGCTGCATCCGCAATCTGTTACGGTAATACCCTTAACATGTATCGGCAGCGGCCTCTGTAATAACACCCCATGTTTCTTTTATTCGGGACCACAAGAGAGTGCGAGCATCTGGCAAGGCTGTTTGTCACGGGACGGGGAGTGCGTAATCCTATTCCCAGCTCTCATCATCATCCTCCGTCATCCCGAATATCGGCTTTGCACTTCTTTTGATGGCATTCACACACTCCAGTTGACTCCACCAATCTCAAAGGCTTACACACTTACGCATACACGCATAAACACATACACACGCACGCATAAACACATACACACGCACACACACACACACACACACACACACACAACACACACAAGCACACACCCACATACCACTACCATCACACAGACACACAATCACAAACATACATGTTCAAAAACAAACACAACCACACACACACACAAACACACATACTCACACAAACAAACACAACCACACACACGCACACACTACAAACAAACACATACATAGGGGAGTTATTGTAACAGCCATGACCCCTCCTGTAAAGGAATGAGATTTTGTCAACAATGCTGCAGCCAAATTTTTCCACCAGACGCCAAATTTTAATCCAATATACTGAGTCATGTCTTCCCTTATCAATCTTAAACTCAGGACTAGAGAGATGAAAACTGTAACAAATACAGGTAAACTTGTATAATAAAAATTGCCTTCAAATGTATTAAATAATCATAATTCCCACCCTGTAGAAATATCAGGAACTATGTAAATACATGATTTTATTTTTGTATGCGATATTTGCTGCGATTCACATTTCTCAAAAGAATTTTCTAGAAAATATATCGTTTGGTTACAATCCTGAATACCTAATAGTTTTGGACAGTAGAGCTGCAGTCTTTTAACACATTCAGGACAACTTGAGCTTGGTTTGCCATGTATTCTCAATACACCATAGCCCAGGTGTTTTCAGAGCCAGTCCTAAATTGGTTAAGAAAATGATCCCTTATAACGATACTTGGAAGAGAGGGTACCATGTAAACAAAAAATATATTTGGATAAATCATACAGTTTAATGAAAACTGAACATGAATTGCGTATAGGTTTGCTCACCATGGAAGTACATGTAAGACATAACCCATAATGGATGCTGTATTATAACATCCTAACTTATCTTCAACCAAATCTTTGCGTGCATAGCCATAATGCAACAATTACCCAGTTTCCATTCTTAAAATTAAAGAGGAAATATTGATTTATGTCAGGATATCCATACAATTGCTGACATTTTATATTTATTTTGATATGTATGTAGATTTCACTCTGACATTTTCACTGATGGGACTACAGTCATAATTCAAACCAGGTCTATACTATTTGTACTACTTATATGATATATCTACTTATTTCTATTGTAGAGTGTATAATATGAAACAAAAATTGTGTGATTTAGTTTCGAAAGAAAGTTGGTTGGTTATATTTTATAAGTGATTTTTCTCAAAGGGCAAGTCTAAAATCTCAGACCAGTGCAGTATTGTATGTTTCCCTAGAATCTAACTGAATTAAACTAGCAGAATAAATCTTGATATTGATCCAGCAAATTCTAATACATATTGAAGTACCCTTACTCATATTTACATCACCAAAATATGTTTCTTTATTTTGAGGGGGCTAACTCAGCCTATTGATGAATGCATACTGCTGAGGAGATTACCTGTACAGTGAAGGTGAAGGACATACATCACAAGTCCCTCCCTAAAGACAGGAGTAGTTTCATGTGCACTACTGCACTGATATGACTGGTATGAACATTAAATGAAGATTGGGGTTACATTATAATAGTTTTTTATAATTTACCACTTGAGAAATCAAAAGTATTGACATCTGGGTGTCTTATAATATTAACCATTTCAGGAGCTAAACATTCTATCAAAGAGGTAGGAGCAGTCATCACAAGTCTCTCCCTAGTTAGAGGGATATTTTCATGTGCACTACTGCACTGGTAAGACTGATATGAAATGAGTTATGTGAAAATGCAGATTGAGGTTAATTCTAATATTTGTTTAATACACCCTTTGAGAAATTGTACAGAATAGTGGCATCAGTTTCTTAAGCATAAAGGTATTAAGCATTTCAGTAGCAAAACAACCCTATCCTAGAGGTAAAGAGCAGTCATCACAAGTCTCTCCCTACATGTAGTAAGAGGGATATTGTGATGTGCGCTACTGTACTGATAAGAGAAATGAAATGATTTATGTTACATGCAGATTGAGGTTTAATTCCATTCTAAGAGTTCTTTTAATTAAAACCTTTGAGAAATCAAGAATATTGATGCAAGTTTCTTATGATTTTTCCAGAGCTAAACATCATTATAGAGCGGTCATCAAAAGTGTCTCCCTAGTTAGAGGGGTATTTTCATGTGCACGACTGCACTGTCATGAGATAGTTTAGGCAGGAGAACCACACTTATGTAAGTGAACCAGCCTATATTGCGCCGCAGAGTTCCCATCTATTTATCTCACATTAGAGGTGATAAACGGTCATTCCAAGTCACTCTGTTACCAGAGGGTTCGTGCACTGTCACGGGGAGAGCTTACATGTAGATTATCCTGATTGGGAAGGTTAGCTGGGGATTTTGATTGAGGTGAGGGCATATATATGCACCATCATGTTCCCTCCCACACCGCTGGGAATATGTCCCCTAAAATGCTAAATTAGGGTTATCGGCTGTCATAATAAGGTTGCCCCTAATTTTCCAAGTACAAAATATCTATAGGGAACTTGGACTCAAGATAAATGTACAAGTAGCCGTAAGGTATAATATTGCAGTTCAAAGACCTGCTTAATGCATAATTTGTACTTTTATATCACATTTGCTATCGACTTGCTGCTCATTATATTCACACAGAATTAAAAGTGATGTGAGTGGCAAATCAAGAGTTATTCTTGAAATTAGAAGGGTATTTTAAGATTTAAATAATAATAATTGCCTATTTCTATATTTATTACAGTTACATGTACGTCTCAAAGTATTATTACCTTAGCTTAAGCTGAGCAGCTTTTTTATGCGTGCAAACATTTCAAGGAATACATTCCTGCCAAGTACCCGTTACTACACACCTGGGTTGAGAGCAGCACATGTGGATGAAGTATCTTGCTGAAGGAAACACATTCCGGCTGGGTATCAAACCCACGACCTTCGTATTTAAAGACCAATGGGCAATTCCGTATGAGAGAAGGCAAAAACACCACATCTCAAAGTTGAGCAATCTTCCCTAAATCAAACTGTTATCGATAGAGGAAAACTTGAATTTTAGGAAACTGAAAACCATTTGTGTATAGCTCTATTGGTTTTGCAAATATTTCTGCTTGAATTGAACAGAAATTTATGACCTTTTATTCATAAATCAGCTTCATTTCATGAAAATGAAGTGAATCTTTTAATTAGATGATTGTTTCTGCTCTTTTTCTCATATTTTCCATACAATGTAGCAACAAACACAAATTGTAAAGCATGGGCAGTAACTTCATTGCATTTTTTTTGGAGAAATTTTTGAAATCTATGCATATTTGATCGTAATTCCGTTACGATAAAACGTAATAAGTTTTTCTCAATATCTTATTACTTGTTCTTTAGTCATGTCATTGTGAATTCTCTTCCTTCACCACAGTCCTAAGAACTTCCAACATAATTTTCTGAAATAATGTCACTACTTTTTCCAAAATTGGCGTAACGGTATTAGTAATTCCGTTACGTAACGGAATTACATGCACATGGTTTGTAAGGTATTGAATGATATTGCTGAAGATTAAAAAAATTCTTGTTCTCAATGTAGAAATACCCTTTAAATAGCATGAACTGTAGCCATGTAGACAATAAGTCATTATACAAGTACTGTACAATGTTACTTTATGTGACTCATTGTACCCACATGCTTCATATTGCATCAATGGTGATTTAACTAAATTGATACACGATAGATAATTTCTCTAATCTCTCCATGAACATAATAGAGATGATAATGTTCTATCATTAAATTAGTTTCCAGCAAGAACCACTTGACTGAAATTATGAAGATGCAGCAGATTCATGTTTGTACTTTAGAAAGGGAAAAACAAAAACAATACAATTTTGTTTAAATATCCAGTGATTAGTATAACACTGGTGCTACATTTATTTTCTCACATTAATTTACATTCATGTATTTTAAGATATAAATCATACCTTCAACTTTCAAGGAGATTTAATATTAGTAATTTTGTAATTGTATGTAGATTTGAATATCATTGATCAGTTAAAGGCTCATAACTCATCATTAATTATGTAAATTTGTATCCAACTGAAGCATATAAAATTAAACATAAATACAGAATAGGCTTCAAGATATTCAAAACTAAACATAATACAGGCTAAGATACACATGTTTTATTCATTATCATAAAGTCAGAATACATTGAGTGTTCAGTGTGCTTCTGTATGCAGATCAAAGAAGAATGATGTACAAAGTATTTGTATTTTCAAATGGGAATTCCTAAAGGTGTCTTTCATTTTTTGCAATTCCATATTTATATTTTATATGCCAACTTTTTGTTTGAGGATCAAACACGTTTATATCCGATATACATCTTATACACGTATTTCATGGAATGGATGAAAACGCATTCCAAATTGATTTGAGAGTAAATTAAGATCAATTTAGGATGAATTTTTTAAAGAATAACTTTAGAATATAACAAGAGTTTATATAACAAATCTTGATTTTCTTGTAATTCTGTTACGCACACACATAACTTCAGGATTTGTTCTGGTCCTTATGTAAGAGCTTGTGATGAACAATGCATACACATTCTTTACTAATGACTATTTGCAGAAAAGCAGAAAAATGTAACCAAGAAATTGCATTTTTATGGGTGGATTTCACAGGCGTAATTCCGTTACAGTGACATTCGTTTGTCTTAAGGTAATTTCAGAGGATAAAATAGATCATTTCTGGAAAAAAGATGTACCAAATCATTACATAGTTAGTGTTGAATAAAAGAGCCCTTTCCGTTATGAGTGTATTTTGGTCTCTGGACGCTACAGTGTTATAGATTTGTAACAATCTTGGGTTCTGTTGTACCTCTAGTACCCCTGCCAGTTATTAAAGTTTTAAAAAACTGTGAAAGTGAAAGGAATTTTAAATATGATTAAGAAAACAGAGCTAAAAATCACTTATTTGTCATTCTGTAACATTGGAATTACCCATTCACATTTGCATTTCCATTCACACAGATTTCCAATATTCAGGAAGTTTACGAGGCTTTATAGCATTGAAAGTTGAATGATGTGACCCGTTTGTGATTTGTAATTGTTTAAATGTTGCTTGATATTGATTATGTGCAGTTATTTAGCATGTCACATAATGTACTTACATTTTTTTCCACAATTTAACCATTTTTCGTGAAGTAAAGGAAAAATTCTAAAATGTTGCTTTTTTTTTCTTCAAATATGGTTATTATTGTCAAATTATTGATTTTTGAAAAGTATTGAAGCTAAAATGTGAATTCTTTGTTGTTCATGTACCGATTTGTGGAAAATTTGATTTCACTGCTCAAGTTGTGTAATTCCGTTACACACATTAGTGGACATAGTTCCTAGGATTTTTCTTTCATTAAATTGATGCAATCCTTTTTAATTTCTTGCCTACTAATATGAAGCTGAAAATAAACCGAAATAAAGCTGGATTTTAGCAACATTTTTTTCAAATTTCACTCTTATTTGTATTTTGGCCATATTTTCATTTATTTTACACATAACAAGTTCAAAAATTGCTTTACAGATATGTCAAATTATGGTTTATATTCAAGTGCTAGATAG
Source organism: Echinarachnius parma (assembly GCA_037951105.1). Taxonomy (NCBI): domain Eukaryota; kingdom Metazoa; phylum Echinodermata; class Echinoidea; order Clypeasteroida; family Echinarachniidae; genus Echinarachnius; species Echinarachnius parma. The sequence goes on along the minus strand of JBAMJV010011894.1, from coordinate 14,377 downwards.
CCTTGATGTTTGCATTAGCATGTAAGAAAAGTTGAGTGCAAAGTAATTGAGTTTTCCTTGTAACTTTCAGAGATGTAATTCCGTTACAAATTTGTGTAATTCCGTTACAGTGGTCTTTTTTCAAAAAAGTGAATTTGTGAACTTATCATTGTGTTGTTTATGCACATACTTGTTCCAAAATGAAGGTGACATTATCAAGATAGAAAAAATACATAAAATCAGTTTCAAAGTGTCTTATATTTCAGAGAAACTCAACACAAACTTGTAGCAAAAAAAAAACTCCATTCTCCGGTAATTCCGTTACGGTCACACATATTGGTCTAGTGTGCAACAACACATGGAAGATATAAAACCATTTCCCTATCATGTTGTAGCCTGGTTACCCGTGCAACTTATATAAGTATCAAAATTTACTTAAGTCATGAGAATATTGCGCAGGGAATGAAATAATGAGCAAAACACGTCTCTGAATGTAATTCCGTTATGGTGGAATTGCCCCAATACTCCGAACCAATATTCCACGAAACTGATTTTTCATTTAGAGTAGAAGTTTTGGGATAACAAACATCAACAACTCTCAACATAGTACCAAAATTAATAATGAGCCGTCTATGTACGAGGTTGTCTGCTCTGCATGCAATAATTCCCCCTTAACCCATCGAAGATGGTCTTATGGGTATAACACACATTATCCACAGACCCCAGCAGTAGTGTTTTGTGGACCAGTCCTGAATGGGTTAATCAGTGAACTAATGACAAAAATGAAATTAATCCTGTGAATATAGCAACAGCTTGGAAGATCATCACCAAAGAACTGCATTACCAAACATGTCACATAAGATTAGCTATCAGGGGGCAGTGAGCTTAACATCAACCTAGAACCAGCAACAATTCCAGTTCCACTTTATCTCTGTTGCATAGATAAATGGATGAGCCTTCACAGTGGACTTGAAGGAGACAAAGCATATGTCCCAATGCAACAACAGTCAAACCTGTGAATAGTGACCACCGACCTGTGTACAGTGACCACCAAAGGGAAACAAGAAAAGTGGTCACTGTAGACAGCTGACTGCTATAACATCACTAACATCATTTTTCTCTCTAGGGTATCTTTGCTAAGACAGATTTACCTGTATTTAGAGCTTTTCATCAGTACTCCTAATCATTTTTGTTGGTAATTGTAATGGACCAGCATCTGACCACTGACCGTATGTCTTGAAATGGATTTGTAGATCAGATGTGCAGCGCCACCTTGCAAACACCTCGAGCAAGGTGTGTAATGCACACTGAGTCAGTGTAAAGCAGGGCGCGCAAACTAGCCTAGTTCAAAATGGCCACCCACAGTGTAGCATCCCCACGCCTTATAATGATCTTTAAATTACAAGTTCCGTAGTCCATCCAAATGAGTGTTCACAGTGTAAGGATTCTTGATTAGTTCTAGTACATGTGAGAACCTAATCACGTTTGTAATAAATTGTGCTAGGCAGGTGTTGAGTCCCAGTCCCCATGTCTTCAACCCTGATTGCATACCCACACAGCAAATGCGAATTCAGAATGACACAAATCTGTTTCCTCTCTGTCTAGCGGGTGACGTAGGCTTGTGATTTCAGTCAATCACTGTAGGGATCTATTTAACATTTATTCACGAACCCCAGTATTGAAAACATAATGCTAATCCACATTATTCTCAGAAGAGATCTATTGGAAATCTTTAATTTAGAAGTGTATGCTCTGTCTAGTGGGTGACGTAGGCTTGTGATTTCAGTCAATCACTGTAGAGGTCTATTTAACATTTATTAACGAAACCCAGTATTAAAAACATATCACTAATCCACATTAGCCTAGAAGAGATTCATTGGAAATCTTTAATTTAGAAGTGTATGTATGCTCCATCAAGGGGATTAATGCACAGACTGACAGACGGCTAATAATGACGTACACCTCACCTCTCTAGCGAATAACCACCTCACTGAGCAGCTCCGAATGTCAAAACCTTTAAAAGATTTTGAGAAAATGCTCCGTCTGTTTCGCATCACAAGTCAAGCAATCCCATCCTAAGTCCGATTGTAATCTCGTTTTGTGCCGCGTTCACGATTCCACCACGCTCCGAGTGCCTCGGTAATTTCCTATGACATTATGCGACATCTGACTCACTGAGCGATAGCAATCAAATCTGAAATCCCATTTATTAAATGTTTCATAGATTTATCTGTCTTACCCCACTGGAAGTCTTTAATATGAAACAAGGACTAATCTGGGTAATAGAATGAAACAATAGATATTGAAATATCAAATTATAATAAAGAATGGATAAATGCAGATCAATTCAAACAAGCCATCTAATTCAAATCATTCTAAAATGATCCCCCAAATGCCAAAAAGAGCCCCAGAAAATCATAAAAGTGCCCAAGTAATTTCTCATAGAGTTTTATGTAATTTCAAAAAAATTCAAAGGGCTACTTTTATGCAGTCATGGTAAAAAACTAGTCCCTAAATATGAAATTGAAATTTTTCCATAATATCAACAATGTAATTCTTTAGATAGGAGACTAATAATTAATGATCTTTAATAAATGTGACGCACATACGAGTCCGACATTAATCTAAATAAGTGGCAAGAAGGAATACTTGAACAGAAAAACTAAAAAAGGTGTCCTAGAACATTTTTCATTTTGCGGTGGCTGCTTATGCTTCTCAAGTTTCCTCAGAGGAAATGGATTTGACGCAATGCAGCTTGATTCCTGCACCTGGGGGTGTTTCACAAAGATCCCAAGTTGAACTTAACTCTAAGTTGGACCTAACTATTATGGAAAGCCATTTGTATCCTTGGAATACAATATATTCAAAAGCAAAAAAGAAAGTATTTTAGACTTTTCACAAATGTTACATCAGGAACATGACATCTCCTTGATAATAGAAAATATCAATGATTTGAATCAAAATTGTATGCCTCTGGAAAAGGACTTTTACTACAATTTTTCAAAGAAACTAACAGCTTTCCATAATTTTTAAGTCCAACTTATAGATAGGTTCAACTTAGGATCTTTGTGAAACACCCCCTGATGTTTGACAGATTTAACCGCTAAATCTACTAACCTTGGCCTAACTAAACCTGTATTTACTGATATCAAGTCTGTATTATAAATACCATACAAAGTATACTGTGTACCTTACTAAGTAGTTCATTAGCCTCGTTTAGTGTCCAAGGTTTTGCCAGGTTTGTACAGACCAAGGACTTGGAAGTCCATTGTTTTCCCAGGAATCATGGACTTACTACCCGGGGTAGTAGGTCTATACTGGAACCAGGTACTTACTGCCATTATATCATACCCTTAACCCGTTCAGGACTGGTCCCGAAAATATTCGGGCTTGGGCCTATGGAGAATACATGTTGTAGCAAAATCAATCAGTCTCGAATGAGTTAAGCAGCGCTTCATTCATAAACTAAGATTATTTATTTATTACAAGTTGTTTCCAACTGCCACTTTTAGGTTTTAAATTTAATGTAATTCATTCTCATTCTTCATGAAGAGGGGTATTATTTGTACAAGTTATGAATTCACAAAAGTTTTTAAAATTCCATACATACCAAAGAATATGAATAAACATAATGTAGTCCTTATTTGTAGGCAAAATTAATCTCAGTAGAATAAATTCAGCTAATAATAAAGTTAGTTAAAATCATGAGTAATTTCAGTTCAAATTAGTGCTGAGTCAAATCGAATATTTTGAATTTCGAATATGAGTCGTGTAAAAACGGTCGGATATCGAATATCCGAAATTAAAAAATAATAATAAATAAATAAATAAATAAATAAAATAAATCGAATTTTTTGTTTATGATTTTTTTTTTTATATAAATTTTTAAAATAAATATTCTGTCCGTTTTTTCAATTAGAATCGGCAGTACAGTGTAATGTTAGTGTACAAACTGCTGTCAAGATGAAATACTTCGATATCTCATAGATTCTTCTAAATTTGGCACTCATTATACCACTTGTATATTAATCCTCTTACCTTTGGTTTATTATTTGTTTTGTTTATTTGTAATTTATGTAAAATACCTTAACTTTTAACTTTAGCAATAGATAAGCAGGGTTCAATGTGCCATTTTCTGATCGAATCTATCGAATGGGGATTACAAAATTAAACGGGGGAAAAAAAAAAATAAATAAATAAATAAATGATTTTTTTTTTTTTTTTTTTTTTTTTCGGATATTCGTATCCGAAAATTTGTATTCGGTATCCGACCTTCACGGTCGGATATCGAATAGCCATTCGATTTGACTCAGCTCTAGTTCAAATCTAACAATTAAGCATAATTCATGATTATGATAATAAACTAGATATTTGTATGACAATTAAAAAGGGAAATGCAATCACTTCACAACTGGGTAATATCAATTTAATGGATTGTATTGGATGATCATATTCACAACAATATTAATGATGATGCGATTAAATCAGTTTATGAAAAGATTAATCATACAATTAATCTATAATTTATAGTTCCATTAAAAAACAATAGTATGAAACAGAATCATTTCAATATTGTTCATATAATTTAACATGTTTCCCATTTCTGATTGTCTATTTATTTTCAAGCAAAGAAACAATGTCATTGTAATATAATATCCATACAAGCCAAGTGAAATGCAGTTAATGAACATGAATGGATTTCTTAATCAGCCTTGCCAAAAGTATAAGACGAATATAGAATGTCTGATTGTATCATCACATCTACATTGATTTAAGACAATTTTTGCCAAACCCACTTTATATCCTTGCTTTTTATATGGCTACAGCCTACAAGTTTAATCCTTTCATGAAATCAAGATAATGAAAGTTACATGTATGCTTGTTTATTTATAGAAAATTTCATCATTTTTTCAATTTCTTTCTAGGACACTGGTAAACAATAACAACAACACATTTGTTTTTAATTATCTTGTTCTTGCCCTGATTCAATTCATGAACAAATGCACTGATTTGTAATTGATTACTTTAATGTTTACAGAACATTGTGCTGTTTTTATAGATATGCAGGACTCAAAATAAATTTAGGTGCTGCCCCGATGTCCCAGAGCTACAAGAAATGATCGTCAGGCAAGAAAAAATTGCTAAACGTCAAATTTTACTTTTTTTAAATTTTTGTTTATATACATGTTTTCTTTGCCTTGGACTACCTATTTCTGGTTATGGGCAAGCAAAATTGTGGAAGTCTTTATTCTACTTGTCCGACTGGACCACCTGCGGAAATTTCCATTTCTGCCATAAGAGTTAGATATCAACCTAAATACAAATGTTTGTTGGATGTTGTGCTAAATGTTTGTGGCAACATTAATGTATTTAACAAATGTAGGCGGCTTTTCCTAAGAGAGCCAAACAACCACTGCCAAAATCAACCTCAGAAATGTCAGAAGGGAAACCAGACTTAAGCATGATTAGTGTAAACTATGTTGTGTCCCATAGCAACTTTTTAATTAGTTTCAAAAGTAGTTTCATAATATAACCCCTGGGTCTTGCTCTTCACTGCCAATACCAAAATAGATTTTAAATGTGGTTACATTAATTGGGCAAAAATGTAACCATTCCCTTCAAATGTTAACCCGTTCCCTTGGAGATTCTGAAATCCCCATAGACTTTGTACACAACCCACCCGGTTCCTGTAGTCAAGGGGTAAAATGGTGTAAGGGATCTACAGTATGTTCATTGGGAAGAAAATAATCTTACTGCCAAAATATATTGCAACAACTATATCTAATGCAGATTTATCTATTGTATCAACAAATATGTAAGTAAATTTTAAAATGTTTGTCTTAATTTTTTTAATCAATCTAAATCATTTCAAAAATGGTTAATGAATAATTATAGTCATAAAAAAGTTCACTTTGAGGGTAAATATTGAAATCTTCCCAAGAAATTATTTCAGTGAAAACCGTCTCTCATCAAGAATGATTGAACTTCTTAGATAATGTTATTGTTAATAGAAAGGTTACAGTTAAAACAATAGGAACACATACATTTTGCAAAAAAATTAAGCATTTTTAGCATTTTTGTCCATTAAAAACTGATCAATAATAATAATAATAACAATAGACCAACATTTATATTGCGCCATCAATCTAGAAATTCTATTCCGAGGCGCATTATACTGTTCAGTAAAATAAATACTTACATTAAAATAGATCACACAGATTGAGTCCAGAAACCACAAATCCAATATGAGAAATCCATGTTTCAGTGTTCACGTTTACGAGCACAAACAGGCACATTATATCCACATTATATTCAAAGTATTATATGAGTATGATTATTCCATGGCACTGCAACACATAGAATGAGTTTGCTTACTACTAGCACTACAGCACAGACTGGTCATGATTAAACTGAGGCAAAAGAAGGGTGCGTAATAAGTGTAATCACTGTAATCACGTTGTAATTCGCATGGATTCTAAATATAATTGACAGTCGATCCCCTCTCCCTCTCTCTCTCACTCCATTGGCTCAAAACGGCCGACTAAAAATACACAAAATTGTTATCGGGGGTGTAAGCGAGTTCTAAGGTCACTAAATTCCGCTAAATTCAGAAAAAAGTTTGCCTGGGAGATTAGCTGAAATCGTGCAAATCTCTGGGAAAGTATTAATTTTGAGATCTCGTAAATCTTTGTTTGGCAGATCAGTGGGGCACTCGTTTTGGTATTCTAAGGCCAAATTTATGTGTGTTGGAGATAAGGGTGATTTTATAAAATTGCAAACATTTTTAATTAATACTTGCAAGCATTACAGATAGCGGTCAGTCATCTATGTTTTGTTCATTTTTTCTATAATTCCATGTCAATATTGATGTTCAAGTATTTCATGAAGATAATAGGCAATTTTATTTTGATTCTACTATTCTTTCAATTTGCTTGTGCGAAAGAAGTATTGTAATAATTCATGGAATTAAGACAACATCAAAGAATATCAAGCAAGATAAAATGTAATATTATAAGCTTGGGTTTACTTCAAATGTAGAAATGGTGCACAATTTTGAATTTCAAATATGAACATTTCAATCATACATACCATTATAATGAGAGAGAAATTGAAAAACAAACCCGATCCACACGATTTGTGAGAACTGCCAGAGTTATGTGGTATTTGACAATGTTAAGATCCCTTTAATATTGATCAGTTAAATACCAAGTGCGCAGGTTGACTGACCACAACTTAATAGGTTCCTACTCCATCTGGTAGTGAGATCAATCGACAATTGTTCTCTGAATTGAAACAACAGAAACAGGATGGGGGAGGCCGGGCCATTCCAATGCACTGGCGCACTTAATAACTTTTCCTTCTGTGGAAATACAAATATAACAAGTGCAAGTGCAAGTGTTGTTAACCCACTAACTACCACTGATACTAAATGATACGGTACATCTGTAGTTTAAACAAAAAATAATAATAATAAACTGGACCGTTCCAATGTGGATACTTCTCCTTCCAATCTACAGTTGACTCTGTTGTACAGTCTCTAAAAAGTAAAAAACTAAAACATTTTAAAGAAACAGAATGGCTTTCCAAATGACTGACGCAGTTAATAACTTTCCCTTCTGTTGAAATACTCAAGCGCAAGTGCAAGGTTAACACTTTCACTACCACTGATACCAAATGTTTTTATACTGGAAGGTTTTAAAGGGATCTAGTAACTTTGTTGTGCATAAACTGACAAAGGGTTGATAAAATGTGTCTATCTGTGATCTGAAATGTCCACTGAGTGATCTGTTCAATGTTCAATGTTCAATGTTTTATTTCTCATGTCACCCTGTCGAAGGGTATTGAAGAAAATCACATTTAGCACTTGTATAACAAATATATACAGATCTATATACACATATTCAAAACATATATCACAACATTGATATACAATATAAGAAAACTAAAATGTAACATAAAACAAACAGGAAGTAAGTTAATTGCAAATTTAAAATCGATCAAAAATATTAACTTTCGAAAATGTGAAGAACATTGAGATGATAAACTCGGTCGTGTCAAATTTAATTTCCCTATACCTATACTAAAACCTATACTAAAATGTGATATTACATGATTAGGAGTGAAACCGCTATATACAATGACGACCAAATAAATGAACAGTGATACCAACAAGTTAGCAGGAAACTATTGATGATAATCTAAAGTAAGTTTGTAAAAATGTACTATTCCAGAATCAGTATAGTTAACTTTCATAATTATGGGGGCTAAATAATCATTATAATATGATAAATGAGTGTCATATGACGGAGTAATGAGTGAACATGCAAAGTGATGATTGCTAACTCATTGCACTAACTTTGTACACAGTTGAAGATTCTCCGAGGGAGGACACTTCAATCATAAGTTTCTTTTATATATAACAAAAGAGAATTACGAAAAAACAAAAACCTGCTCCATGTTTCTATTGGTAATACAATAACAAGGAGGTACAGTGAGAACCAATAGAGTTCTAAGTGAGCTTTGTGGATTTTGATAGTGTTACAAGATTTCTTTAAATGGGGTCCTTACCCTTTCGATACATGTACAATATATTCCAGTCCCTTTCTGGAAAGTAAGCCGAGCAACAGGATGAGAGAGACTATTTTATTGCGCTTAATCACTTTCACTTCTTTTTTATGAGCACATACAGCAAGTGCAAGTATCATTAATCCCTCGATCTACCACTGATACTAAATGGTAAACTTGTATTGAAAGTTTATTGTTTTGATACCAGGAGATAGAAGGTACTAGTAATGGGGGTCCTTCCCCTTTCAATGTCCAGTATACTCTATTCCATTTCTAGAAAGAAAGCCACAAAAAAAGAGATGAGAGGGGGCCATTCCAACAGACTGACGCACTTAATAACTTTTCCATCTGTCTATAAAAAGTCAAGTGCAAGTGCATGTTTGGTTTCAGACACTCTTTACTACCACTCATACCCAATGTATGTATGGTATACATGTGCAATTTCAATGCATTGTTTTGGTACGGTACCAGAAGGTTCCAACACCTAATTCCATTTGTAAAAAGTAAGTGAACAAACGGATTGAGATAGGGCTATTCCAAAGGACTGATGCACTTAGTAATGTTCACTTCTTTCTAATAGATAAGCACAAGAGAAACTACAAGTATCGTTAAGACACTCATTACCATCATAAACCCATTTAAAATAAATCTATTTTGGTATGAAAATTGAATTTTCCATATATCCACTCACGAGTATTAACTTGACTAGTCCTAAATGGGATATTGTACATTTCTCAATGTATAATATCATTGTTTTGGCACCGGAAGGTTGTAATTGGGGTCATTCCCCTTCCGATGTATACACTCTATAATGAAAGTCCATCTACAGAATTGATTGCCTTCACACTCTGTCCAATCCAGTTCTAACGAGAAGGCGAAAGGAGGTGACAAAAATGTTAATGAAAAAACCAGATCGTTAATCACGCATTAAATTTGATCGTCACAAAATATATATTCCATTGCCAAACTTTATTTTCTTTCCAAACCTCATGTATCTTGAAATCAATTGGTTAATTCATAGAACATTATATATAACTTACCAAATAAGAGAAGTCTTTCACTTTTGTCAAGGATGTTTCAATAGTGTACAATTATTGATGTTGCACATGTTATGGTTGCAGCACCTCTGTAAAGTACATTGTACATGCAGAGCAGTAAATTCACACAGAGTTCTGAAAGGGTCACCCTGTGCAGATGTACACAAATAAACTCCCCACAATATGATAATTCCTGTTCCAAAAAATTGCTACACTGCATTTGGTTGTGCATCTACATGTATAGGGTGACAGTGAACCACAAACCCAACAGGACATGGCTAATGTTCTACAACAATGGAGGTAAGTACATGGACGGTTTCCTCCATCTCCTGGGCTTCCTCTTCAAGTCCAAAATAATAACAAAGCACAGGAAATGCCATGATAGAAAGGTTACGGACAGCAAATCCTCCTCTTTCAATGATTACTTCAAAAACGAAGATCTAATTTGGGTCTAAGTGACAGAATAATCGAGGTCATAATCAGGGACATCCCCCTCCCCCTAGGCCATATCCTGAAGTCAAAGATTGGGTGTTGCATCCTAACTTGATCTCCCTTATAAGGTGACTGATACCCTTTTCACACCATTCTTCAGAGATTTCAAACCTTTTGGCCCCTTATCCTGAAGTCAAAAATTAGGTGTTGCATCCTAACTTGATCTCTCTTATAAGGTGACTGATACCCTTTTCAAACCATACTTCATAGTTCCTAGTTTTTAAAAATTGGGTGTTGCATTCTAACTTTATCTACCTTTTAAATTGACTGATACCCTTTCAAACCATACATGTACTTCATAGTTCCTAGCTTTACAAAATCGGGTGATGCATCCTAAAGTTATCTCCCTTTTTAGTTGACTGATACCCCTTTTAAGCCATACTTCCTAGATTTCAAACCTTTGGGCCCCTGGCTATATTCTGAAGTCAAACTTTGTGTGCTGCATCCTAATTTTATCTCCGTTTTAAGGTGACCGATTCCCTTTTCAAACCATAATTCCTAGTTTTCAAACATTTTCTGAAGTCAGCGTAAACTGTCTGTTGCAAATCTGCACCCATTGCCTGGTGGGACCTGTGCAAACTATGTTAAAATCTATAGTTGGGAACCGGATAACAACATACACAACAAATATTGTTAATAATTCTGTATTATTGTGAGAAAACTTTTATAGATCATTTAAATAAAATGGTAGAAGTTTTTTGTTTTGTTTATATCATACACATTTAGAGAAAACATCCTGTAAGATTATTTATACATGGTCTCACTCCTGATGTGAAAGGGACCGCTATACATTGTACCCTTCAATTAAAAAAGGTCCACCCATTTTATGAAATCAGTCAATCAGCAGTAATCCCCGATTCCGTAAGAAGGTATCAAAAATTCATTACCTCGTTAAGATGGGCATGTACAGGGGCATGTCATTCACACTCGAAGCAAAGCTTCAAGCTACGTGTATTATACAGGGCTACTTTGTATATATCCTGAGTTTGCGCTAGGTTCAGCGCTTCAAGCTACGTGTAAGCCAATATCCTGAGTTTGTACTAACTTGAACTGTGGTTTTAATAGCTCACGTCACAACTGGATACAATGTTTTTATACTTTATAGTACCTAGCAAATGGATTTCATCACTATACACAACATTTGGAGACATAGTGCATACACACAACAAAATAACACTCACTTGTTACGGAAATGCACACAAATGATGCAAATGAAACATTTACCCCCTTCCTATAGGACCAATCAAAAACAATGAATGAATTCTCAACACAGGGTTAAATTTAGCCCCAAGTTAAATTATATAATTTGATGTACGTAGTCCATGGACTAAATTGTACATTTTAAAGCTGGACTAAACTCTAACCCAGGGACTTAATTAGCAAATTGTCAGAACTACAATGGACTTTAATTTTGATTCACTCTATCGACTAAAATAAACTAACTGCATGTTAAATTTAACCCTAGAGCTGATGAAAACTTTGGCCAAAAGCACTTTCTTTGCTTTGTTTGTCAATCAACACGTACAAGGAATGCTCTCTAGGCCAATCGCCAGTAACACAACCCAAATGGATGCAAGTTAATATGGTGGACATACTGTTTACGTACACGTACATGTAATATGTGCAGGGAGGGTTGCTTCCTGAATTTTACTATGTCGCCATCTTCATCGGATATCTGATCTGATACCAGGAAATTGAACTTACAAATGTCAAACTGTCATAAGTAAAACCAGCGGGGAAAGTCCTAGGTATTCAAGTGTTATACATCATTATTAAATGTGTAGGACTTGGCTCTTTTCAAGACTGACATCTATTGTGACTATCGAGCAATATATTCATTTGAAGCAGCAAGCAATATTTTCCCCATCAATTAATAAAAAGAGAGTGGGTTGGTTGCGTGCCTAAGCTTTAAATCAATTTGCAGAATCTTCTTCAGAGGCTAACAATGACCTCTTCACTCAATTAACCACTCTTCAATCAATAATTCAGTAAGTTTGTAATGGTCATGTATCATATCATGGCCATGATTGATGACAATACTTTCACAATCATCAAGCGATCCCAACTTCTTGTAACTGTATAAAATGTAGATTCAAAAAGTCAATTTCATGTTCTTCCTCAAGACCACTTCCCCCACAAAAACAGTTAAACAAAACAAAAAAATTCATAAATGCTGTTTAAAATGGTGTCTTGTATATTGCATGTACTGACACACTTTATACCAAGAAATGTATCATTTTAGCATTCAGTACATGTCATATGATCCCTCTATCCTACATTACATAATACATAGTATGTACATTAAAATGGGCTTTTAATTCCCCTTTTAATTATTAATGTCAAGAAATCAAAATGCCTCAGCCACTTTGTTAAGGAGGCATAAAAAGGGTAATTTCATTTTTGTATAGAATTGTACATGTTCTACACACATTGTGCACAGTGTGCCAATGAAAGGCGTCAAGTATATAGGTACAATGTATGATACCACCCCTCCCCGATTTCCCCTAAATAATGCTTGCATAAGGAGGCCAGGATTTGTATGCACATATTGTACCTCAGGGCAGCTGCTACGGTCAACAATAATGTCATCCCGAACCCAAGACAGTTGTCGAATATAGTAAGCTTACACTGTACACAATATTTTCAACATTGTTTGAGCTCCATACACTGTACATAAACATATTTTGAAAAATTTAATTATTGCACATTTATCATGAAGTCAATTGCGTGCATTTTGGGCTATCACCAAAAATGAAACCTGGGCAATTATTTTACTTCGCCAAACTGGGCCACTAGCAAAAACCAGTAACATTGCAGTATGTAGTCCTGCATACTGATAAACATGTAGTGCATTGGATGCATTTTTCAAAAAGTACATACTCTTGTGTAATTTGATGGACTACATTGTAGGGTTATGTATGGACATTGGTAGGTTGATCCTAAATGTCTTTCAAAATCCATGTTATCCTGGGTTTAAAGAATAGATCCTAAGGGGATCTAATAAAGTCCTAAGGAATTCACTCTACAGAGCAGCACTGGACTGGAAGCTCAGACAGATTTAGGCCTGAATTCCAAAAATGCCAGGAAAGAACCGTCAAAATTTCAAGAAAGCCGTTTCAAATATAGAAATGTATTTACTACATGTAATTCATTTCCTCAAAGGATTTAAAACACTAAGATTATAATCAGTTTTAATGCGATATATTATTTGCTGTGAGTGGAAAATAATTTTCCACCAGAAGGGGCTGAACCCCTAAATTTGCAATCTGCTTTAATCACTACTCCTCCCTTCTCACATGTAGACAAATCTACTCTGATCACATCCGGATATCATTTTAAAACAAAGTCTTCTCCGGGAACTTTCGCAAACCATGCACATCTAAACGTAAAACAATTTTTGATTGAAATTATTTCAACTAGCTATAAAGGTTACTTTCCATTGATTTTCATTATGTATGAAACCTTGCCAGAGATATATACAGTCAGACCTGTGTTTAGTGACCATGACCAAGAAAATTGGCCACTGTAGACAGGTGATCTCATAGACAGGTTTCATAACATTGTTTTTCACTGCAGGGTAACAGAATGTGATGGCCGCTATCTTGGCAGGTTGGCTGGGCTCTATAGACAGTAAGTCTGAGTCATGTCGGAATTTTTTTGTTCCGGAATCCGCCGGTGTTGTGCCGGTCGGAATCCGGTATTCCGATTTTTTAAAAACCTGCCAATGAATGATACGGAACGAACACGCACTAGAAGGTCTGCCATACTTGTTTCGGCAGCGCAGGCAGGCCCCGTGCTGTGAGACAGGCCAACTCAACTGCCTCGCGGAAAACCTCTTTTTCCTCAAAAATTCAGAAGAAAACAAATGACAAAAAAGTACAAGAAAGACGATGTCGAATGCAACGTACAACGACAAGAAATCCGCTGCGTTTATTATGAAGCCGATCTAGCGCGCCGATCTAGCACCGTTACTCGCCGCACGGGTGCTAGATCGGCTTTCATAATAAACGCAGCGGATTTCTTGTCGTTGTAAATTGCATTCGACATCGTCTTTCTTGTACTTTTTGTCATTTGTTTTCTTCTGATAGTTTTCTACTACAAAATATATAAGATATTCTTTATGTATTACATTGTTCATCGGAATACCGGAATGGAGAAAACAAAACCGGAACACGCACACACCGGACGGATTCCGGTATTCCGTCCGTTCCGACCCAGGCTTAATAGACAGATGGCCACTATGACCGTAATGAGTGTTTTCAGATCTTCTGCAGGGGAACACATGTGATGGCCACTATCTCGGC